>WBMY01017568.1:2501200-2519634 GCA_013397315.1 Donacobius atricapilla | reverse complement strand
CCCGGCCTCCGCCACCCGCGGCCCCGAAGCTCCGCACGGGCACCCCGGGCTGCGGTCCGAGCGGCCCGAGGGCACCCCGGGCTGTAGCCTGGTGGGGGGCAGTGGGAAGCGGGGATTGCTGTTCTCTGCCTCCGGGTCCTGGCAGGGAAGGGGAAAGAACAGCCCCGGACCGGGGACCGGGAAATCAATTCAGCTGTAAAAGGTTCGGAAGAACCAGCGGTGCAGGTGGACTGTGCTGATGGGAAACAAGCACTATTCCCTTTCTCCCGGCAAGGGGCACAAGCCAGTATCCTAATTCAGGGTATGCTATTTGCAATTGCTTAGCTGGGCTAGCAAGCATCAAACCTTCCTCAGCCCCACCGTGACAGATAGAGCACAGGGGGAAACACACTGTGCTTCATTCACTGCAGTCCAAAGCAGTTCCCCAGGTTAAAAAAAAAAAAATAAAAAAAAAAAAAGGCAGAATGTAAAATGAGTAGACCAGCACATAAAAGAGCAAAGCACACGGCTTGGAGCAGGGCTTCTAGGTAGTCTGTTAATATAAGTAGTAGAAGTATATATAAGTAGTTGCCCCAGAAATAGCACTTGCATATGCTGGATGAATACCAATAGTAGCACTGTGCTTCTAATATTACTTCAGGGGCTCACTAGCACTGGCACCTGTGCAAAGTAAGACTTCAGTTTTCCCTGGCCACAGCCTTGAATAACGTTTCTTGTCTTCCTGGATGTGACATTAACACTGATATATCATCCCAGTACCTTATTCAGGCCTGAAAAAAGATCTCCTCCAGATCCCACATAAGGGTAAACAGAACCCTGAGACCGACTTTTGGGTTCACAGCATCATTCTCCAAAACAAACTGAAACATACAAACACATTTAGAATTTTTATTTCTGAATAGTTTTATTTATTTTATTTTCTTAGAAATTACAAAGCAACTCTCTCCAGGAGAGCAAGGGAAAAAAACCCAACCCTGAAATATTTCCAAGTAATTTTGTTCCATATAAACACAAAGCAAAGTTACAAATTTCTTTCACATGCATGTACAAAAACATTTTAAGTAAAACATCCTTCACAAATAACATGTGCATTAGTCTCAGAACTGAGCACATAATCAGATTGGCCTCACCTACCCTACCTAATCTTATTTTCCTGTTTTCTTTTTAAATTGTGTATTTCTATGCAGGAAACATCTCTTTTTCTGCACAGCATTATGCATATTCAAATTAGCATGGATGGCCTTGGAATTAAATCACTAGGTAGCATAGTCCAACATAAAGCTGCACACATAGGTTGTTACACTGCCATTTATATAGCGAACTTCACTTGATACCAGGCAAAACTCTTCAAAGGGAATAAAAAGGAATTGCTAGAGGGGAAAAGGAATATGATACACAACGCTCTCTCAACTACAATCCTGCATAATTCCTATGCAAAACACTTCAAAAGCCAAGTCATTTACAGACCTTGCTCTCCAAATTGATATCAAAGTTCCTACCAATTTCAATCATGGCAAAATAAATCACCGTAAGACATCAATGCTACTGGATATGGACATGGTCAATACCCAATATTCCCATTTTTCATCCACCCACTTTTGGAAAGAGAAAGGACAAAGATGAAAGAACTGTAAAAACGGCAAACTGTTGAAGCAGGTGGGTCAGGAGAGTGTTTCACCAGCCATCAGCAAGAAACAGCAAGAGCAGAGCTTCATTCCAACCCACTGCATAATCTCACTGCGGTTTAAAATTTGGGGATTACATGGTCAATGAACACACCTCACTAGTTGCCCAAGGCTGCATTAACACCTAGCAAAATCATTTGATTTATCAAATGACCATATTGTCTGTGTCTGATTTTGTGAGCTAGTTTTTAAATTTCACTATTTCATGCATGATGAACACCAGTGTAAATCTAAGAACCAAAAATGTTCAGAGGCGAAGGGCTCACCCAGAAGGTAAAGCTTCCACATGCATAAAAGGAAACGCCAAGCACACAAAAGTCAGCTGCAACCCTTAGCACAGTGGGGGAACAGGAGGTACAGCTATTACTCTGCCTTCATTTTTAAGTGTATAAGCGATGCTGATGGGGTTCTCACCTCTGCATAAACATGCATCCCAAAGAGAATCAACAGCACTTCTCCCTTACACTGCAACAACACAGCTGACTCAAAAAACAGTGAATATGTACTGTATTTAAATACACTTGAAGCACTCAGGCTTGGCTTGTTGCAGAGTGTGTGTTACAGGGTGAAATGGGTTTGGAAAAGGGATGTGAAATAAAAAAAAAAAATCACATAAGTTAAGACAGAACATCTGCACATGAACAATACAGAGAAAGCACTTAAGATTAACACTTAGGAGGTTTAACCAAAGCCCTGGAGAACACTAGATTTTCATTTTTAGCCCACTTGAAATCTTGCAAATGAGCAAGTGATGCTGGCAGCAGTCACTCTGTCATTTGGCTCATGGAAATAGTGCAATGGACTTTGCCTAAGTGCCCTGGCTGCAAGAACACTACTACAAGAACCAGTCTGCAAAGCACCTACAGAGAAAGGCCCCAAGACAGGCGTTCTCACACAGTGTCAAAGACACAAGGGGCAAATCAGGCTGAGCCTCAAGGCCCCATCCTGGCACATTCTGTGTTGTGGGGAATGCTGCACCTGCTGGTTTAGCTGAGATGGGGAGCCTGCTCTTAGCCCTGTACTACCATTTGAACAGCAAGCTCTAGTAAATGTGCAGAAAAGAAAAAGCACTGGCCCAGCAGGAGGAAGTCTCTGATTCCCATCCAGGAAAGGCTTAAGTCATGTCATTGAACTCATACACTGACAGTGTGGATGTCTTCAGCTGAGGTAGTCAAGTTGAACTCACTTTACAGGCACACAAAGTAAAAACAGACATTTCTAAAAATGCCATTCACTCAACCTGCTTCATAATTCTACCTCAAGGACAAAAGGACAGTGACCTAAGAATGATTATTTCTCTTCAGCTGCAAGTGTGGCCCAAAGGAACAAGTTTAGATGCAGACACCTAAAGCTGAGTGAGAAGGTACCACCCCAAATGCCTTCCTTGTACCTGGCCAGTTCAACAGCAAAGTTGTGCTGTACTTCTTTGTGATCAGCAGTTTTATTTAAAATCTGTGTCATATAGGACATTTCAGTGACCATCTAAACATTCTTCAGCCAGCAACAGTCCAACTGAAGTGGAATAAAACTCTCTGAATTATTACTGCACCTTTTTCTTGCAGAGTGACTAAATCTCAAACACACTTCTGAAAGGCAAATATTACTATTCTTTTTTACAGCTGAGAAAACAGGGACATTGCAGCTTGGCTAATGGTGACTCAGGGGAATCAAAATAAAGATTTCCTGGTATGCTCTTTTACTACTGACTAGGCTTAAAATAGTGAGAATTTACCCCCCAGGAGAGACCTTTAAAACTGTGATGGACAATTTTAACTTCATTGTCCATAAAAGCCTGTGGTCACGCATTCTTATTAGACATTGAGGAAATTTATGTTTGGATTCCACTTCTGTAAAGTGGAAGAGAAATACAGGTAGGAAAAAAGAATTAAGGCCAGGCATGTTTACAGAAACAAAAATACAATGCCTGAAGCTCATTCTTTCAAAAGATAAACCTGCAATTGTAAAGATAAATGGTAGGTTTGGTAAATTTCCCTCAACCATCCCAAGGGGTTACAGGTATAAAGCCAGTTTAAGTGGCTGTTCCTTCTTGATTCATGTTCATTCTAGCTCTTTCGAGAGAGAGACACACTGAATCAAGTTAAAGACCGAGTTGATCAACTGAGGATTGTACAGAACAAAAAAAAATGCCATCAGTCAGCTGAGCCATAAAAGCAAGCAGCAAAATAGATTCTGTTTCAGACTAAGTTGTCAAGATAACAACCTTCAATATGAAAGCTCAGCCAGCCTGAAGTTGCTGCACTCAATCCAATGACAGTAAAGGAAAAGTTTGCATTGCCAGTACAGGCTCACACCATTAGTAAAAGCTGTTTAATTCTCTCCAGAAAACCACATCAACTTCCCTGAATGGATGGTCAACTAATCAGCTCGGGAGTAAGCTCTGTGGGTCTTGTTTCTAACAAGGAAAAATTGGTGGAGAACATGAATGTCTTGGCTGCAGAAGACATAGAATTGTGGCATTTAAAATTCGGAGAAACGTGTACAGGACAGAGGCCTGTACCTGTAGGTCAACATATTTTGGTTTATTCAAGGAATGTCTCAGCAGAATATCACAAGGGAAATTCTGTCCTGGCTGCCCAAAGGAACCCAAGTGTGCTGCTTTAACTTCAAAGACAGCCTTCTCTCCAAGTAAAAAATCAGTCCTTTCTGACAAGTAGAAATTACAGCAGGCATGACAGAAGGCCAGCACAAATGACTGAGGAACTCCTGACTGATCTCAAACACAAACAGAAAGGCACACAGAAGTGGAAGTGAGGATGGGCTGGCCAGCAGAGATATAGAGACACAGTCCAAGTAAGCAGAAGCAATTAGGAAAGCCAAAGCTCAGCTGTAGTTGAAACTGATAAGAAAAAAGAAGGGCTTCTTTAGGTACACTGGAAGCAAAAGGAAGGTTAAAGAAAATATGATTTACTGTTCAACAATGCAAGCAACATGGTAACAAAGGATGCTTTTTGTACTTTTAGGTTCATGGACACAACATCTTTTTCACCTGTTTCTGCTGATAAGTTCTGCTTTAAGGCCTGCCAGGTCCTCGAGCCTTCTAGCAGCATGCAGGAGTAAAGCATTGCCTACAGCAGAGGAAGACTGAGTTAGTGAGAACTTAGGCCCATTGAAACCAACAGGCTGAATGGGAAGGCACTGAGGGAGCTGGCTAATGGCACTGTGAGACCATGCTACAGCATCTTTGCTACCTCATCATCAGTGACACCTCCCCAGCTAAAATACCCTGACTTAGGACTCTCTTGCTGCCCACAACAGTCAGCGAGCAGGTAGCCAGCACACTGAGGGAAATTATTATTCCTCTTTATTCAGTGATCACAAGATAGTGTTGAAGGATGGTATCCATTTTTATGCTCCCCTTTACAAGGGCCCTGCAGTAATTTCAGTGGAAGGTCACAGGGCTGGTTTGGGGGCTGGAGCACAGGTTGAGTAAGGAGCGCTCAGGCAACGGGGTTTCTCCACACCAAAGAAGAGAAAAGGCTAAAAAGAGATCTCATATATAATCCCTTAATAACTGGATTAGAGAAGGCAGTCAGACTCTTCTCAGAGATGAACAGTGACAGAACAAGAGGCAATGAACACAAGCTGGAACATGGGCAATTCCAGCTAGATGCAAATATATTCTTTTTCTTACTGTGAGAGCTGCCAAATACGGGAGACTGTTGCCCAGAGAGATTTGGCATCACCATCCTTGTAGATACTCAAAATTCAAATGGACAAAGGCCTTAGCAAACTGCTATAACTGGCTGGGATCTGAGCAGGAGGCTGGAGTAGAAATGCCACAAAGTCCCTTTAAACTGAACTATTCCATGGTTCTGCAACTTAGAAAATCTCCTCACAACTACTTTTCACCAGCACGTTCCTCATTAATCTGCCAAAGCAAGCCATGCCACCATCAAATGCAAAGGGTGATCTTCAGTCTCATGAATCAGGATGGAGTACAGAAGCTAGCAAAGAGCGGAGCTACACATCAAACCTCTCATAGTAATGTTATGCAGGTCCCTCACACACCAGGGCCAGCCCTGTGTTGGAATCATCACAGTACTCTACTAGTTCAAGTGTCTGTTGCACACTATCAGGACTAAATAAAAAGACTGTTCCTTTTCACATCTTCTTCATCTTTTTCTTGCAGCGCTGGTTGAAGACAGGTGAGGATCCCATCAGGCTGTCAGCAGAATGAGAGCCGTAGCTGCTCTCAGAGCCGTTGGGGCTTTGTGGCATCCCAGCTTCACTCATGCCTGACATTGGTTCCTCAAAGACATCACTGCCTAGGACCCCGTGGCCATGTACATTAGCCTCCTCATTTTCCTGTGGCTCCATTTTCACCTGTGCCAAGTTCCACAGTGGGGAAGCATTCACCTCAGCCCCTAGAGAAGGAAAAAGCACACAGTAGTAACTGAGTAAAAAGATAAATCACAAACAGCATCCAGATACAAAGGACAGCAGCAAAGGTAAAGATGGAGCAAAAGCAGAGCCACAGGTTAAACAAACCTGTGGGAAAACAAACAAAACACACCAAGCACTGTGATCAATAAAAAATATCTGTTGACTTATATTTAATTGCCCAGCAATTGCCACGCCAAAAAATGTGATGGTATCCTTCCACTGTTAGCCTCCATGTGATCTTCTCCACAAGAAACAATTTCACATCACTCTCCAGAAGGAGTGTCCCAGCAGCAACAAGTACACCAACAGCACGTGGACTGCAGAAGCAGGACTTCGAGGAAGCCCAGCAGTCATTATGAGTCACTGCAACCATCAGACATCCTGGGCTTCTGCAGGGGAGCTGAAGTGAGCGGGCAGAGGAGTAGGCAGATGAACAGTCCCAAATACCACTTTCAGCACTGAAATGCAGGGACATTAAAGCTGCAGTCAGCCACCTGCCTTCCTGCCTCCTTCTACTCAAAACCCACAGGTCTCATCCCATCCTTCAGCAGAACAGAAAGGAGTCCTTTTGGCTCAACCTCACAGATGCCCTGCTGAGAAATAGCTCCCCCCGCCTCACTTTTTTATAAAACGTTTCTGGACTAGTGTGCAATCTGAGCAATGACTGAGGATTTTCTGTACAAGATTACCAAACCATATTCCTTGAAAATAGCAAATGTTTTCTCCCCAAGAGAAGTAATTACAGATTGCATTATTTCTGTTTAAGTTTGAAGTGAGACAAAAATCCTATTAAAAATACACTAATTGGTCTCCTTGCTGAGGTGGGCATAAACAGACCAAAACTGAATAAACTGTGAATCTTCTCTCTTGTGTGGGGTTTAAGTTCTTATGGAAAACTAAAAAAAAAAAAAAAAAAAAAAAAGTAATAATCAGGTCTCAAAGAGCATGGCACTGTTTGAAAGCACAGCCAAAGCTCTTGTATTGAGCCAAACCTATAACCATTCCCTGTTATCAATATACTAGTAACAATAGGTCGTTATCAGTAGAAATTACAAAGAGAGCAAATGTTCCAACAGGTGTCTGTGCCAAGAATTCTCTTTTATGAAGAAGTCAGGATCTTTTCCAGATCAGCTTAGCCAAAATCAAGGTTTATGAGACCTTTTTGATAACACAGCCTACATTAGCTCAGTTGCCTTAATGGAAGTCCTTCCGATGTTAATCATAAGTAAATGCATCCCTGTCAACAACAACAGACACATCATTAAAATGCTATCGGTTCCAGAGTTACAGCTCCAGTCTACATAATAATCAAAGGTGCTCACTAAACTAAACTGTGTCTTTCCTTCATCAATTGCTCTTCATCACTCAGCCTTATTCCTTTCAGCTCTGTCACCTGTCACTAAGAGTGTCACTAATGACTAAAAGTACTTAAGCATCAACACAGGATGTTTCATCTTCAAAGCACTTTAACTTCAAAGTACTTCACAAATAAGCTAATCTTCATGTTATCCTGAGAGTCGGAGGAACAAGGAACAATTTTGCCTCCATTTCTCCAACTCCAATGAAAGTAAGCAGCCAGCTCACAACTGCAATGTCAGACATCCACAAAAACACAGGAAGAACATGGAAGGCTGTAATGAGAGTTTTGCATTCAGACACTGAAGCCTCGCTGCCCTCCCTGCAGGCCTCGCACCTGCATTTCGAGCTGACGGTGTTCTAATTGCAGCAGCTTTTTCTTGCTCCTTACGAATTACAACTCTCCAGCCTGCCCAGGTCTAGACTGGAACTTCTCACAGATGAGATTTCCAAAGGCTCTTGTGAAGTGAAGAGGGATTTTCAGGGAGGAACAGAGCACTTGTATTCTTAATTAGAAAACATCAATTCTGTATCAGAGAAGCAAGAGGCATTTAATATACAGCTAGCGTGCTAACCTCTGGGTCTCGAGCGGTAGATGCTAATACAAAGCCTTCCAGATGAATCACTCGCAGCCCTGGATGGGCCAGAGGAATCTGCTGCTCCTTCTCCCACAGAATTGCAAACATTTCACATTTCAGAGGTGATATGGAAAACAGTATGAGGTTTCAGAAAAACATTAGATGGATTTATGTTTTTGAAAACTCATCACAATGCAAAAAAAACAATGGACTCAGAGGTATACCTTAACCTCACTATATATGCTACTTAGCTTAGGGTTAAGAGCAGGACAAGCGTCATTGTTTTTTGATCAGATTTTTAAGAGAAACAGTTACTATTTCAGGGACTTCCAGAGTTCAGATGGTTCCATGCAAAATCACAACTGCCTTTTCCATTCCAAGACATTCAGCCTCACCGAACAGTGAAAAGACTGAAGCATCTGTGCAGACACAGAGCAGGCATGGCCATAGCAGATTCTCCCATGCTTGCCACCAGTGTGCCTCAATGCCATCAAGGGATGGCACTTTGAGGAAAAGAGTGCAGTCTCCATAACCCCACTAATTCACTCACCACTTCACTTTCCATGGCCTCAGCCAAGTACAGCAGGCTTTGGAGTAGAGACACTAGGAGGGATTCCCAGGAGCCATTTCACATAAGCCACTGACAAGCTTTCACAAAACAGTGGCTGTCATTAGCAGGGTAACTTCTGAATATGGAGGACAGTACCAAGTACCGTTCGTATTTCCAGAATTCATTCAGTGCCTAAGCTGTGTAAGGAACAAACTTTCAAGTTTGCAGGAATTATGAATCTCTGGATGCAAATCCAAACCTGATTAGGGCAAACAAGATCACGTGGAACTGCTGAAGGACTCTTTCCAGGAGAATCAAGAAACCCCTACCTGAAGTCTGTGGGGAAGCTTCTACTTCCAAGTTGGCAGAGAAGCGCTCACTTTGAGCTCCAAGAACTCCAACAGGCAAAGACTGGTCACCAGAAGCCAGATCTCCTTCCAGCTCCTCACTTATGGGGAAAGTAATATCACTAACAGGTTCCTCCTTAATCTTCACGGGTTTTGTGTCTTCTGCTGCCTTTTCAGGGTTGACAATCTTCTCATATTCTTCAGAGAGCTGCTTGCTAACCTGTCAAAGCAGGTGAAAAAGAGGTCAGAAAGGTGAGACTGACTTCAGAGGATCTGATGGCAATTACATTGCAGTGCACTCTGTTCCCTGAACATTATTAACATCTGACCTGAATGAACAAGTAAACAACTTACCAGCTACACAAGAGATTTTTTTCCCCTTTAAGTGCACCTTCTGTGCTGTTACAAGGGACTTTAATAAGGGGTTTAATCCACTAACATCTGACTGATAATTATGAGCACCTTCATTTTATAAACAGAGATGATGAGGCTCAGAAATTTAAACAGAGCATAAAACAAAAGCTGTGTCTCATTGGTTTTACCTATAAGACTGTGCCTAGTCTCCAGTAACAAATTCACCCAGGTATTAAAAACCAAGCACCTTAGATCTTCAACAGCCCTGTAGTCACCACTGGGCAAGGCCTGAGTATATTCTGTAAGATTTACAGCAAAAAACACAGAAGTCTTCTTCAGTTAGAGAAGTGAAACAAATACAGGAATGAGATTTAGAACTACCCACTACTTCCAGAAACTTAACAACAGTAAACAATTAAATTTAAACATTTCAAATTTAATTTGCTTCCAACAAATACTTGTTTACACGACTAAAACCCAACAGCCAGTGATCTGTGCTCAGGAAAATTGCAAGACTATTAAACAGCAGAAGCAAGGAGGAAAAAGAATAGCAAAGCTTATTTGCCCCTTCTAGATATACTTCCAAATACAGGGGCTACTGTGGACCTCAGTCCTGCATAAAGAACAATGACTGTAAAGACAATGATCAACTGCAGGGTGAGAGTGAACTGCAGCAGCAGAATGATGCAGAAAACCCAGATTTCAAAAGGACACAACATCTGAACAAAAACATTTGAACAAAAATGAACAGAACTTGTATTGTGAGCAGGAATGTTTCTAACAAAGACAACTCTTTAGGTTGTTATTTTATATAAGAAGAATGTAGCACCTGTGTCACAACTCAACCAGCAAAATACTACCCTATACTCCTAAAGCTTAAGGAAATCACGCCTTGCTTAAGTGAACACAAACCACTCTACCACCTAGAAATTTATGTCTGCTTACATGTTTTCCAAAATGTTAACCACCAAATATCCCACTGAAGGAGAACATTCAGTTCATCAGACAATTCTGATTTTACCTGTACTTGATAATTGACTGGGTAATTCAAGAGCTAGGGGACTCTTCTTAAATTCAGGCAAGCATTAGTAGAGCATCCTTAGTCTCACTAGGAAAACAAATAAGGAGCTCTGTCTTCCAGTTAAAAGCTTCCTGTTCTCTTTCCCTTGGTGACTCCTCTCCACACGCAGGAGGTTTTCTGGTCAGATTTCCCCTCAGTAAGACTCAGGACTTGCCCCAGGAACAAGCAACTGTACCGGGGGTACACTTCTCAGCGCTGCCAGGTCCCCAACGCCCTTCTCACCTGAAGCATGTAGCTGTGATAATCCTTAATGCGGTGCTGCCAGAACTTCTGCAGCGAGAGCACGCTGCCAATGCCCACTTCGTGGAAGACCTGCTCCATGACGTCAGGGAAGGGGGTGTGCCCGAGCCGAGCCTCTCGATCCACGGCGAAGCGCAGCAGCTTGGTGAACTTGAGGCAGTACTCGTGGGCGATGTCTGTCAGGGTCTCCAGGACGCTCTCGTTGGCGCACTCGAAGCCCGTGTGCGCCAGGATGGTGGCCATCGACTGGTACAGAAGCTGCCGGCAGGAGGACCAGCTCAGCTCTGTCACCGGCTCCCCTTTTCCCCTGAAAAACAGAAAAGACAAAAATAGCACACCTTCAAAAATCTGAAGGACTATACCAGTTGAAGAGATACTGTCAATAATAAGGTGATGTACAAAGGAAAAGCAGAGGGTCTGGGGTTCTCCACAGCTTCTCTGTTACGTGTCTACCTAATAAGTGTTTATCTGCTTTTCCTTTTTCCCCTCCCTCCAAATCAGCACTTCCAAGTTTCATTTTCCTTTCTAATGCCACAAGATTCTTTGGGTGATTCATGAATGTGGGAGGCAAATCTTCTGAACCCTTATGCATCTCTGTTCCCACCCAAGAGCTTTTCTCCTGGAGATGTGAATTAAATGGGTCCTTGACACAAGCAAAAATAGACATTTTAAACAACATGAATGCAAATAACTTCCTCTCTCAGTTAATTACATTGCTCTTCCTTATTATCTCTGACGTCACAGGCCTGATAGTCAGATACAAAGGCTTCTGGGATAGACAGGATTGGAATTTCTGAAGCAAAAGACGTACACAAAAAAGCAAGAAATGGGACACACATACATTTCACAGAGGTACACTATAGCCAAAAAGACTGTTCCTCTGCCCTCATTTCCAGCTGTCAGTCACTAAGCATGACACTGAAAGAAGTATCTCCATATGCAACCTAAGGTGTGAACACCAGGCCCTGTGAGGAGGCCTGGAAAAGTTTGGCCATAAAGCACCATTCCCTGGCCTTGGGTTCACGACCTCCCTCCTCTGTTGCTAAGCAGGAAGGAGTGACTACACAGGATGGAGGAGATGGGGAGCAACTGGCATGAGCACTTCAAACATCATTCACTTATCGTCAGCCAACCAAATTTTTCATCAACACGAGTTAACAATAGATATTCCCCAGCGGAGTTAAGGCAAGGCCTCCAGTAGGAAAACATATATCTACCAGATTTCTCAACTCACAATTAAGTGCGTGTAATCTGTTTGCCCGTATCAGTAACATGGACTTCAAAGGCTGATGTCAAAAAATCCAATTCCATTACTGCTAAGTATGATACCCGTACACATTTTACACTCCATTCAGCACCAGGGGCAGAATTAAACTAACAATTTCACTCTTCATTTGTTTCTGATCAATTTCTCCCAACATCTTCCACATTCTCCTCGCTGTTAACCCTAGATAACCTGTGTATCACGCACACTCTTTCCAGTAGAGGGACCTGATTTAACAGCACACTGACAGTATTGATGGCTTGATAAAATTCTCACTACTCTGTCTCTCCAACAATTCATGAGGTACCCATCAGTCTCACTGAGAAGCTGGGCCACAGAGCCTCAGCTTCCCCTGATCCTCAGAGCTGACACAGAAAACACGGCAGTAAAACCACTGGAACACAGCAGTAAAAAAGTGAAGAGGAATGAAAAGGAAGGTGAAACTTAGAGCTAGCAGGATGAAAATTATTCCTTTTCAAGAACGCCAGCGCAACACTTTCTGATTATTCAAATAAAGGGGGAATCACACTATATTAAGAGTGGCATATGATCACATTTTGAAGTAGATATTAAGAACAGTATGTGAATCCCAGGTCATGAATTTATCCCAGTTATTAATTGATGGAAAATGACTAGCATCCCAATTTCCACTCAATTATGTAACTACTTTGCAAAGAAGAGAGCAGGCACCCTGACAAGATGAATTAAAAGATCATCAGTTTCTTTATAAGCTAAGTGTCACCCATACTATTTTTACATCTTCCTCACTCCCCCCTCCACCTCAGCAGCAGAATGCTGAAATTCACAAACAGCCATATGTCTCACACAACACCAGCACCAAGAGTTTACAACAGAAATAAACAACCCTCAAAGAAAATCAACCAGAAAACAATCCTAAAATTTCACGTCTGTAAGAAAAAAATCTTTTTTATATATAAAGGACATATCTAGCTGTCCAGCAGCCAGCAGTGGAGATCATCTTATGCTACCTAAACTGCATGCCACGCTACTATTAATACAGAGACATTCACTAAAAACAGTGCAAACAAACTTAAAATACACAGATTTTGGCAATCTCAAGCAGGATACTCAGCCACTTGCGAAGTAAAGTGAAACAATCATCCAGTAATGCATATCACTGCTCAGAAGCAGCAGAGAATATCGTGCCTCTTTTAAACTGCTAGAGGAAAAGAAACTAATTGTGACCATTAAAATGCAGCTAGGTCACCATGCTGGAAGGCATATAATCAACTTGAAATCTAATCAATTAAAGACAGAGAAGAAAGACATTTCAGGTACTGTACTCAAATCCAAATCTCTATCTCTTGCTCTTGGTAAGGCAAATCAATTTGGTTTTGTTTTTCTTATGTTTTCTTCTCTTGTTTTCCTGTTTCTCATAATAAACAACAAAGAAATATGATTAAAAGCTAGAACAGAGAGCAAAAATTGAAATGTTGTTGTAGATGTTAATAGAAACCAACAAAGAAAATAATTTTTCTTCATCTCCTTTAACTTCCACGTACCCTCTGATAAGAATGCACATGAACAGAAACAGTCACATAGACACATTTATGCTGAAAGCAGTTATCTGATGTCAAGCCTTCCCAAAAAGGACATGCAAACGTCTTCTTTTCCCTGATGATCATAGCTAAAGAGCATTTGTCTTAGATTTCATCCAGACACTCAGCACAAAAAAGCACCCATCCAGACATTATCATTATGCAGAATGCCACCCTCTACAGCACTTGGGTCTTTTCCTGAATGGCTCCATCACACATCTACAAGTAAACAGGGGTGCTTTAAGCCCTGAAGTTTTGTCACCAGAGATAAACAGGACAGGGAATTAGGCATGTGACATGGAGGCAATCTCCTCTACAGAATATATAGTATGAAATTTATCACAAATACTGGCCAACTTGCCACACTTTGGTTTTGTATTTCTAAGAGAGTGCTATATATTTTATATATGGGTAACCAACACTAGATGATGTTCCAGACAGAAATCTATCTGTCAAGCTACAAATTTATTAGACCCAAAGGCCAGCCTTCTCCCACCATGACCAAAAACATGCAGAACTTCACAACAGAGGACATGAAAATAGTGTCCATTTACACCAACCAGACTTATTTTCTGATTTAGTCAGTTTTCAAGACTCACAAAAGGCCCACTTTCTGTGTCAGTCAGTCAAGAGACAACAAGCCACCCCACAAAAGCAGCACAATCCATTCCTCCAAGCTCCTCTGCTGAAAGGCTGTTTTTCTTAGAGGGAAGGGGGGCTCACGGTTCCTTTCTCACGTAACCGTCTCCAGGGGACTGGCTAAGTCAGCACAAGGACTGGCAGCTGAGGTTCAGTCAACTGCAGGAATGGATTGAGGTGCTCTGCTCCCTCCTAGGTGAGCATAAGCCAGCAGCAGATGGAGGGAGGGAATGTTTTTCCTATGAACAGGACAATTTGATGAAACATTATGCTGTGAAGTTGAACTTCTACCAAATGAGCTGCAACAAGGCTGCTTTAGAGCCATTTTCTCAAAGCAGTAAAATAAAGGAGAACATTGCAGAAACAAGGCACACTAGTCAGAGAGAGCACCAAAGAATATAGCACACTAACTCAAACCAGAAAGTTATTTTCGTTCAGGAAAGAGCCTTTTTACACCTCACCCTAGGTAAGTCTCTTTTTAAATACCTCTGCTACATCTACAGAAGGCTGCACAGGTATGAAAAGAAATTGCTCAACAGTTAATGGCAAAAATAAATTGGGTCCCAGTGGCATAACTCAGACTAGTCAGCTTAGAAATGGGCTAAGCCAAAGCACTTGGATCATCAGGGGAAGTGTCCTCTGCCCACTTTAATTACCACTACTCCAAATCCTTCCCTACATTAAAAGTGCTGTCCCACTGACATGTGCTCCTCTACTTCTATACAGACATTTCTTCACTACAAGTCCTTCTGCCAAGAGCTGTCTCCCCATTGCAAGCTCCCAATTTTGTTTGCAGATTACCTTTCAATGCAATCCAATGTGGCCAGGAATGCAAACGACCAAATGACTGAGAAATCTGTTAAGAACCCAACCATGCAGACACAAGAAGAGGCACATGAGTAGCTCAGGCTTCATTTGAGGATGGATGCATGCTAACGTGAAGAAGCTGAGCCGAGAAGATGGAAAAGCTAGCAGCTGTTATATGGGAAGAGTCTCCTGTCAAAATGGTAGCTTCAAGTCTACAGCTCCTTACCCATCCTTCCTCAATTACACTTTAAGCTTCTTTTCTATTTCTACACCAAGCAAAACTAAACCTTAATCCTTTACTGTGCATCCCAAGAAATGTAACATCACCAGGACCAGATGGTACTTCATCCAAGAATACTAAAAGAATGCAAGGATGAAAGAGCTGAATAGCTGTGGTGAGTCACCTCTTGCTTTAAACTGCCTTGGCCCATGAGGACCAGAAGACAGAATATGTGAAAACATTTTCCTTTAATACCTTCAGAAGAGATGTGGAAAACTGCAGGCTGGGAAGCATGGATGTATTTTGGATGTATCAGGGAAATTAGAAGAACTAGAGGACACACAAGTAAATATGTTATGCTCAGAAAGAACCCAGAGAGCTTTTTTTAACTGTAAAACCTGCTTCACAAACCTACCAGAGTCCTCCAAATCTATCAACAAGCAAGTAGATCAGAGATCTCCACTCTAGAGTTCAGGTCTTCTCTGGGGGTCTGTGCCAGAATCAACATATTTTTTATCATGGTTTTTTTTTAACACATTTATAAACAGCCTGGAAAACTGTAGGAGAGGAATAGTGATTATAAAACCATTGTTAGTACAGACTTTGGGGGATTGATAAAACCAAACCAACTCACAAATAGACTGTAAATCAAGCTCTGCCTCTTCCTCATCATACAAAGAGGTAGGGGTTACACAAATGGGGCAGGGCAGAGGAAAAACAAAACCAATTCAGGGATAACAAACTAAAAGACATGGGGACAGTGTATCAATGAATGAAAATGAGTAACAGGGAAACAGAAGAGTACAGGCCTGTGATCTGATTCAGGCTGGCTACTCTTATCTTCCTTTCTTCCGATATCTAAATGTACCCATACACTACTTCTCAGACCCAGGCTACTGACCAAAAAACCAGAAAATATGGATTTATCCAAATGCTGTAATTCTTACAACTGTACTTCAGAAGGCAGCATAGATTTAAACACTACCATGTTTTATCAGGGGGAAGAATGTTCTTCCTTTAATTTGAATTTACACACTCAGGAGCATCAGCAAATCATATAACTTCATTTTTGCTACTAGAACAGCACCTATAGAACAGCTGCTATTCTGAATTCACGTGCCTCAAAACAGTTAAGAAAAACATGCAACAACAAATTCAAAGCCTTCCCCCTGGAAAAGCATGAATGTGTTTGGGTTAGAAAGCACGCAAATAAATTCTAGAATACACTGCAGCTCATTATAAATCCACTCTGTCAGCCACAAAACATTTCATTTCAGAACTGTCTCTCCAGTTTCCACAACGCAGTCCTTACACTCCCCCACGCGGCCGACCACTAAATAACATTTCTTTACCCGGACCCCGGAAACTCGGAAGAAACAACAAAAAGACAAAGCAGCCCTCATAATATGGCCAGAGCCACAGAAAACTGAACTTCAAGGTGAGGCCACTGAGGAGGACCTAACAGAACACTTCTCAGTTCTACACACCACAGGGCCACGGTGCAGGAGTCACAGGCCCTGACTGCTCTCACACAACTTTATTTCCCTTCACCCCTCTCTGCTAATTACTTTGTATCTTCTGAGAAGGATGACGGCGTTCCTCCAGAAACAACACTATAGAATCACTCTACTGTTCAGAGAGACTCTGTTACCAAATACAACATCTTCCAATGAAATCCTTTTTAAACAACCTTAGGCCATTGAAGATCTCAGGGGCATTTAACTGATAAATTATATTCCGTTGATGCTCATTTACCCATTTTAAAAACACTGTTATCCTGTCCCTCAAAATGTTCATGAGTGCACACAGCAGCAAGGCTTAATCCCGTAATTTAAATGCACAAAGTATTGTAAGATCTTGCAAGAAATGCAAAACCTCCTTGTGAAATTAGTGCCTGTCAGAGGGATAGACAGGCAGTGGTGGCAATACTATTTAATCAAAAGCTGGCAGCAGAGGTAGAAGCAGCGCAAATTTTCTTTACACTTCTCCAGCTGGTGGAGCCGGTAGCAGAGACAAGAATTCCCTTTACCTGTGCCCATTTCCAGCTCTGACTGGAAGACCACCGAACTGGGTGGAATGCAACAGTCACTGTGCCACAGGTCCCTGGCCACTGAAATCTTACAAGTATATTATCAAATCATCTTTTCAGAACCTACAGCTGAACAGCCAAAACTTTGACACGTGTTTTCTGGATTTTCAATTACAGTAACACAACTTTAGTTGTAAGTGATCTCAGTAGAAGAGACTTCACATCCTGTAGCTAAAACTGTCAAAATACCACTGACAAAAACCATGCACACGCATTTAGCGTAGCACTAACAAGACAGAAATCAGCACCACACATCCACATTTTACAGACGGGAAGCAAAAGAGAGCAACGTGCATGTTATTCACACAGGAAAAATCCAAGTATTTCCTTTCTAAAGCCGTTTTTCTACTTTACATACAACTGCTTGACCCTTCAGCCTAAGGGAATCAACATAACTACAGATATATTTTAAAATGCTCAGCTTTCCTTCAGCCAAGAACTAACCTAAAGAAATACCAACACACCTGTAGAAATCACTCTCTGGGTCACTGTGCCTCAGCTGAAATGGCATTTTGGGAGTTTTGCTATCCAGAGGAAGCAGGTCATCAGGGAGAGGTGGGGAGGCCGGACAAGATGGCAGGGGTTCATTCTCTTCGGTTTTGATGCCCTCTGCTTGCTGCTGGTTTTGAGCCTGAGCCGCGGCGATGAGGCTGCGCAGCCGCCGGTTGTGCTGGATGAGCTGGATGGTGTGAATGGTGAGGCTGCAGGGCTCGGAGGGGATGTCCAGCATGGTGGTCGGTCGGGGTTTGTTCGCGGACGGCTGGTGCAGGGGAGGATCCTGCACTTCCACGGTACGAAACTCACGCTGCAGCAGGTCAAAGGAGCTGCGGTTGGCCTGGCTGGAGGACACGGGGATCTCGCCCCAGTACCGCAGCATTTTTACATAGGTGGCCTGTGGTGCTCAGAGCCCAGAAGGCGGCTACCAAGTGCTGCGGGTACAAAGGACCCTTGTTGCGGGGAAGAGCACTTTGGGCAGCAACAGACCCTGGAGCTGGGATGACGCTCCAACCACCTCAAGTTACGGCAGGCTGTCGCTCAGTGCCTCGCTGGGCAGTGCAGGGTCCTCGACGGCATCAGGCTGCCACTCCGGCAGTGTACAGATCGCACCGCGGCTTTTCCTGAGGGGAGAGGGGNCCCCCCGCCACTCGCCCTCCTTCCCCGCCCGGCCCGCGGCTCGCCCGCCCCCGCCTACCCCTGGGCTCCGCGCCGCTGCCGCCCGGCCGGAACTGCGTCCCGGTGCGCCGCCGAGAGCGGCTCCCCC
>WBMY01017568.1:2379425-2501081 GCA_013397315.1 Donacobius atricapilla | reverse complement strand
GAGGAGCCGCCGTGGGGCAGCCGCCCGCCCGCCGGCTCCGGGTACGGGCTGGAGGTGCTGAAGGGCGGCGTGCTGCTGGGCTCGGTGCGGCTGGAGGACAGCAGCTGGTTCCTGGTGGGGCGGCTGCCCGGCTGCGCCCTGTCGCTGGAGCACCCGTCGGTGTCGCGGCACCACGCCGTGCTGCAGTACCGCGGCGCCGGCCGCTCCCCCGACGACCCGAGCGGCGCCGATGCCGCCGGGTTCTACGTGTACGACCTGGGCAGCACGCACGGCACCTTCCTCAACAAGGCGCGGGTGCCGCCCCGCACCTACTGCCGGGTGCGGGGGGGCCACGGGCTGCGCTTCGGGGGCAGCTCCCGCCTCTTCCTCCTGCAGGTGGGTCGGGGCTCGGGCTCGGGCGGCTCCGAGCGTGTGCGGGTTGCTAAAGGCTGGCCCGGATCAGGCTCAGGAATTTTCCCGGCTCCATGGGGTGAGAGGCTGTTGGGAAGCAGCCCAGCGCTGCCGGGGGTGTTCTACTGGGAGAAAAGCTGTGGGTATGTGCTGCTGGCTCTGCAGTGAGGTGTGGGGCTGCGGGTTTCTCCTGATGTGCAGTGAGTGCAAAAGGCATTTCTCTCCGACAGTGTGATGTGTTAGGAATGTCTTTCTGACAGTATGACGCCCCACTAAATAAAGCACTAATATTTCTTTGTGAACAAGGGGAGCGTTTATTAGTAGGGACTTGTACCGCACATCGTGTGTTGTACACACACTTCAGAAGCTGCTCATTCCTCCAAGTCACCTGTGTAGTTCTGATGGGAATTTTTGCCTTTAGCCTTTTATTTACAGATATATGTGAGATGGATCTGGTTGCAAGTACACACTAATGCTTATTTGTCCCTGCCCTGCTTTTGAAAATGCCATTAAAACTAATATGTTTTGGAATGCAGACCATAACTAATGGTCAAATAATTCCACTTTCTGAAGAGCAGTGTAATGATGTGTTTATGTTGTTATATGTAATCTGCATGCATGTTGGAAATACTTCCTTGGGGGTTTTTAAAAGCACTTCTGCTAATTTTCTGTTTTGACTTAGGGACCCAAAGAGGACCAGGAGTCTGAGTCAGAGCTGACTGTGACTGAACTGAAGGCACTACGCAAGCAGCAGCAAGCAAAATTAGAAAAGACAATGTTGGGAGAGGACTCTGATGAGGAAGATGAGAAAGAGGAGAGAAATGAAAGGAGCCAGAATAGTGATATGAGCTGCTCCTGGGGAATGGGTAAGTGATGATCGATTGACTGATACGCATTAGAAGGTCTGTAAGCCCTTTTTCACTGAATATTAGGGTTGATATTCCAATTGGCTGCCAAGAGTCACAATACAGTCAAAGCTTTTGAGTACAAATTAATCCTTTTGCTGTTAAAAAGAAGGGCATGTGACAAGCTAACATCCAGTGAGCTCCTTTCAAATGGGAGGAGGTAATTTGATTATACCTATAAAGGGCCATGAAACTTTGAGCTTAATTAATGCTCTTTGGTTTGCTCCTGTGATGATGTCCATCCACACTTTTGCCCAAGAAGTGAAATTTGACTGCTTGGAACTTCTATGCAGGATAGCTGTCTTTACATTTAAACAGGAAGTCGACATATTAGCGCTAGATAAATTATAATTAATGAACATTTTGCAACAAAGTGAGTTGGGGTTTTTTGAATGAAAATGTATAAGTTTATAAACCTTTGAAGGTACTGAGGCTGACATTGATCTGCAAAACTGAATCATGGTTGGAATAAGTAATAGCAAAAAACCTAATTTTTTGGATTGGGCACAGGAATAATAAAAGTTAAGGGAAGTAATTTTATGATGTAGCTGCAACTTCTTTGAAACTAATGGAAGTTGAAATATACTGGTGTTCTCTTTCTGATGTGTCATGGGGGTTTTTTGGACTTTGTATGTCTTCTAGGTGAGGATGCTGAGGAGGATGAGGTTGAAGAAAACCCTATTGCTGTTGATTTTCAGGATGTTCAAGATGCCTTTTATGTGAAAGATCCTAGGAAGGCCTTACAGGGCTTTTTTGATAGAGAAGGTAATTTTTTCTTTTTTTTTATTAAATGTGATTTTTTTTTTTTTTTACGTAGCAAAGTGGTTTTTTGTTGTTTATTTTTGCAGGGGGATTTAAGGTGTCATATGGGAGCAAAACTTTTCTGTTACACTGTGGGTAACATTTTTTGTTTCATTTTGTTTTGGTGGGAACTTGCAGTGGTTTGTTTTGGGGTTTTTTTCATTAAAACTTGGCTCACCATTGTATATCTGATGGACTTAGTTACTACTTCCTAAACTGCAGTGAGCAGCTTGTATTCTTCTGGAGTGACACTCAAACTTCCCCCACGCTTTGAAGCTATGTGGAAAAATCAAAACCCCTCAATTCCCAGACTATTTGCTTTGGAGATGGCTGTAATTGTGTATAACTGTAAAATGTGAAAATCTAAAAAAGACAGAAGGCAATAATTAAGTGGTCTAAAGTTTCAGTGGTTGCTAGTGAAACTTAAAGAATATTCACTTGTTAAAGTGAAAAGGCAATCTTCAAGACAAAAAGTATGTCTGAATTCAGATTGCAAACTGTTGTTGCTTCAGCATCATTTACTTTAATACATACAGAAATGAGATTGCTTTTTCTTCAAACTACATGTTCCTTAACAGGCCACTTAGAGATTTTTTGGTCTGAAAGAGCATTGATTTTGAAAAAAAATCCCAAATCAGCAAAACACCAAGTGTAGATCCCATGGTTTTTTTTTTTTTTTTTTTTAAAGTAAGGCAAAATCATGGTATGTAACAAGAGCTTGTTATCCCTTTTGTTTAGAAGAATGTCGCATGACATTCTTCTCTGCTTATTCCTGCTTATTTCAATTCTGGTTACTACATCAACTTTCTTTTTTTCTCTAGGAGAAGAGTTAGAATATGAGTATGATGATCGTGGGCACAACAGCTGGCTGTGCAGGATCAAGTATGTACATCTCTATTCCTTTGGCACATGGAAGTTGACTGTTGAATTTACAAACAAAAGCTGAAAGAATTACTTGTTGGGTCACACTTGACAAGGAAGCCAGCTAGATTTAGATGTAAGCCCTGATACTGAGACAGAAGTTCAATGGTCAGTGCCTACTTCAGTGTCTGTGCTCCTTTTTTTGTTCTGACAGGATTTGATTTTCCTAGGGGATGAAAATCGGGAAAACAGAAGTCTAGGTTCTTTCAGCTCCCCTTGTTTTGAGCAATATGTGAAATTAAAATACAAGAGAAGAAACTGGTAAACAATCTCTTTCAATTCCTAATGAGAAAGATCAAAACAACCTCAAACTTAATTCTACTGGGTGCCCAATTTCAGTTCCTGTGTGGTATAAAACAGTTTTTGAGGGGTTCCTGCTAAAGGCCCCTAATGTAATTCTTTTATAAGACAGGAGAAGATGAGTTGGAAATTAAGAAGTCTCAACATGGTAATGATTGTACTGCTTAAAAATACTTTGCTTCATCATGGAAACTATTTGTTACTCATGTTGTATGGATACAAGGTACCTGTACTTAAAATGATTCAGGAATTGACATTTAACCTTTTAACTTCTTGTATTTCCAGTGGAATAAGTAGAGGAAAAATTATTGTTTGGACCAGTGAAATACAAATTGACTTGCATGATTAGAAAATCGTGCTTGTGTTTTCATTGGTTCTGTATGAAATGAAAAGTGGAAATATTTAAACCAAAAAAAGATTAAAATGAAATGGCAATGCCATTGTAAAATATCTGAGTAGCATCCGTGAAAAGCTGTTTGTATCTGACCTGTTCTCTGATCCTTCAAACTGAGCAGGTTGCCTGTGGATGATGCATCAGGGAAGCAGCTGGTGGCAGAGGTTCTCCACTCAGGAAAAAAGAAGGAAGCAATGATACAATGTGCGCTGGAAGCTTGCAGGCTGCTAGATGCTCGAGGAGTACTGAGGCAAGAAGCAGGTGAATAACTGTGATCATTCTAAATGCCCAAAATTAGGGATTTGAGATTGTTATTTTGTATTTACTTCATTGCTGAGTGGTATGCAAATCATTTTGTTTCTTGCCTTCTCGTTTGCCTTTTTCAGTATCCCGAAAAAGGAAATCAAAGAACTGGGAAGATGAGGATTTTTATGACAGTGATGATGACACCTTCCTCGATCGAACTGGTGCTGTGGAAAAAAAACGACTGAACAGAATGAGGAAAGCTGGTAAAATAGAAGAAAAACCAGAGACTTATGACTCCCTGGTAAGAATAATTATTATGACATGTCAGGATAACTCTCTCATGCCTGTATTATATTTTGACTAATAAGAAATCTGAGTGGATCATGGCAGTGGATAAAGGAAATGCCAGAACAGGATACTTCTAAATTAGTTTTAAATCATTGGAAAATAATTCCAAGCTTTTAAGTCCACAGGACACATCCCAAAGAAATATCTCATTCTGCTTCAAAGAATAAGAATCCTGGATTGACAGGCATATAACAACAATAAGTCCTCCAAAGACAATAGGGTGTGAGGGATAGGAGGGGTTAGAGGGTTCAGTGGTGGTATAACACTGCTGCAGAAGAATTATGCATAATGTTGTGTTTCAGAAATGTTTAAATAATTTTCTGTGTCAAGAAATTAGTAAGTTGTTTAGGAACAAGCTAGACTTCTATTTTTTTCAGCCCAGGAAGTCCTGGTCAAAGCTAAGAAGCAGAAAATCGGAAGTCATTTGATAGGATACTTGAATAACTGTTAAAATGAGATTTTAACAAGATAAAGTCTTCTAAGCATGTTGTTCTCTCATAGGTCACAAAGCTAAAAGAAGCAGAAAATGAACTTTCTGAGATAACAGAGAAGCTGAAGGTTTCAGGGAAAGGTAAGGCATGGAGTTTATTTGATCACAGTGCTTTCCATCAAGAAAAATACAGAGCTGAAAATGATCTCAGGGATTTCTCTTTTCAGAGGTTTGGGGTGTTTTTTTGTGTTCACTTTTCACAAATGGATAGGAAGGTTTGCAGGTCACTGAGTTAGCTCGAGAGAATTCTTAGAGTCTTCATCCAGTAGTTTATGTACTCTGTTTATAATCACTTGCCAATGAATGCAGCTTTTTCCAAAGCAATCAACATCTAAGTTGAAGTAAAGTGACAAGTGTACAAGCTCCTGGAGTTCTGAGAGGGTGAGTATTATTACTGTTACTCTGCCTATATTGCTGAAAGTGACCCAGTTTGAGGAACACTGTTTTGTCCACTCCCTTAAAAAACATTTATAAGGGAGTAGGAAAAAACTCACAGAGAAGGTAATATATTTTATTTCACTTCTCTCACTGTAAACACGCTGTATAAAGGAAAGGTGGGAAGAGAGAAATGTGGAGACCAAGCAGTTGACACTTAACCCCTCTGTTCAGTGAACATGCCAGTACATGAGGGTGCCATGCAGGTTCTAGGATTATGCCTTTGATTCAGAAGGCAGAGTCTTTCCAGACCAGTGATGGTATCTATTAGTCAGTTATGTTTAAAAGCAAACTGTACCAATGGCTGCATTTTGATTTCTGTTACTGATGATGTGTCATGGAGTAAAAGGAAGGCGGGAAGGAAATGTGTTTAGGCTGCTTGTTCACCCAAAAACCTTTTTAACAGGGTTGGCATTATTAAAGGCTGCACCATCAGTTTGTCGGAAGCTTCTCTCCAAGAAGCCTAGCTGCAGTGTGCTTTACACGGCTGTGTTTCTTTCTAGTTATTCAGTTCCACACCAAAACTCGTTTATATCATCGTTTTTGTTGATTATACCAGATCCCTGCTCAAAAAGCAGTACCATTCCACCAGGTATTCAAACTAATGCTCAATGTGTTTGAAGGAACTGTTTTTAGCCTCATACTTTTGATAAATAATTAGCAATTGACCAGCAAAGGAAGATAATGCTGAGATTGTCTTAGAGGTGTAATTCCAAGCTTTCATATGTTCTGCTACCTTTGTTTCTACTGATACTGTTTCTCAACAAGACTGTTGAATTATACTGTAGTAGAGACTGGGTGAAGGGAGAGTCAGTTCATTTTTATACTTCAGCTCACACCATATAATGTTGTAGGCCCCTTCCCCACCAAAGCCTGGTCATGCAGTCCCAATACATGTGGTTTTCTAAGTTGCAGGTGGTTCCACAGCTAGTTTAGAGCCTTGAAAAAAAAGTGCAGTCTTGGCACTAACTGAAGTACAGAATCATTCAGTATTGGATGGTAATTCCCCAGAAGTAGGCCTGGGTAAAACACACAAAGCAAATACTGCATCAATCAGCTGGTTTGTTTGGGTGTTTTCTAGATCCTTGGCTTTTCTCTTATTTGAATGCTTTAAATTAATCACAGATGTTGAGAAAGCCAGGAGCAGGGTTATTGACCATGGAACATTCTTACCAATGTCATGAGCTGTCCAGCAAGACTGCTGCATTACATGCAGTTCTGAAACCTTAATGCATTTTGGATTGCTCTAAATGATTATTTGGAGCCCAAAGACAAGAGCGTAGAGACACCAGTGAATGAATGACAGGCTAAATTGCTGCACCTCTTACCCAGCACTTGGAGAAATTAAGTAGTTGTCTAAAAAAGTCTCAGTAGTAAGTTCACAAATTGTTCCCTGGGGTTCTTCAGAGCTAATTACTGGTGGACTGACTTGGTATCTGTCATTCACTAATGCTGCTG
Organism: Donacobius atricapilla; assembly: GCA_013397315.1. Lineage (NCBI taxonomy): Eukaryota > Metazoa > Chordata > Aves > Passeriformes > Mimidae > Donacobius > Donacobius atricapilla. The sequence continues at coordinate 2,494,393 of WBMY01017568.1, read as the reverse complement.
AATGCAGATCAGATATATGGAGCTCTTCAGTCTCATCTTTGGTTGCTTGTTCAGGAAAAATATCAATAATTTGATGGTGCAGTAAATAGCCCTGTAGCTTTTTGTCACTGGGATATAAAGTATAATAGACATGATTGATTCACCTCCTAGTAATGTCAGATTTTACTTCAATAGTGTAGAAAACTGGTGCAACATATAAGGAATGCTAACTGTAACCTGCAAGCTGAACTAGCTGGTATTAGGCACTGTTGGTGGAATCGAGCAGAGAACCCAATTTGCAAGAAGGGACTCCCTCAGCACCACTCGCTGACTGAAGACTTACACCACTCTGCAGTACGGCAGCAAGCTCTGCATTTAATTGGGGAGCTTCAGTTGTTCTGAAGAATATGACTACTCCCTAAACCACATCTTTGTAATTTGATGTTCAAATCAAATTATCATTCTGCTCACCTCCTGCCTGCAAGGAGGTTCAGACATTGTTAACAATACATTTTCATTGCTTGTTTTTATCTTGGTTCATATAAATAGTTGTGATGAAAAAAAGAGTATTTCTATCAGAATTTCTTTTATGACATATTTTGTCATCATTAATGCTTGCATGGAGGTTGATGCTACAACTGTTTCTTATCTTTTGAAGCCTATTAATTCTGTATATCTTTGAACAGTTACTGTTATGGCTTTCATGTATTTTCGAATGGTAAACTCTGTTTTGTTTTACATCAGAAATATCCTTTTCAATTGAATCCGTTTTTAAGCATGAGTCTTATTAGACTTTCCTCTAATTTTTTAAGTCTTGTAAAACTGCTCAAATATGTACTCTTTAGAAAACTTAGTCTGTTTTATTTTTATACATTTAAAATTTCAAGTACTACTTAATTAGTTCAAGCTGAATTGAAAATTACTCATTGATCAAATAATTACACTTGTGTATATATACTAAAACATAAGGCAGAAAATACTCTCTTTTGCCACTTTTCATTTAATATTAAAAGGCAGAAAACTATCTGTCAAAAGACTTGTTAAAATTCTGGCAAGAACATTTTTCTTTGTTTGCCTCCTGGTTATTTTTGAATACCCTGTAACAACTTCTGAAACACTTTTCAAGCCAAAGAAAGGCATTTTTCTGGATCTTTTTGTTTGGTTTCAAATCCAGATATTAGAAGTCTGTATTTTTTTTTTCTTAGTCATTAGCGATTTAGTTTTACCTCCTGAATTTTACTTTAATTCGTAAAATATGCATAATATTGTTAATATTTTGAAATTAGGTGGAGTAGAAAGACTGTCATTACTCTTTTTCAAGTTCAAAGCAGTTTTCTTGCAGAAAATCTAGTCAAAGGAAAGGTAAGTTCTGTATGATTGGCCTAATGCATGAAATTTGGTTAGTATACACTCTTTCAGGGGTAGAAGGCAGCGTTGGTTGATTCTGAACTTTGCAAATGTTATGACATAAACATTCCAGAAAAGTCAAAATTGGATTCCCTGTGGAGTGGTGTAGGTTTTCGTGTGGCTGGGATTATTTTAGTTTGTCACTACAAAGAAATCCCTAAGCCACTTTTTTAGGGAGAGCAAATCTAGAAGTGGGATGAACAACCAGAAATAGCACCCATAAAGAAACATCCAGTTTTAAGAGAGGTTTTTTTAGGTAAGTGAATTAAAGTTTACTTTCAGGCTTTTGTTAGGAGAAATGCTTTCATCTTTCCAGGCCTAACAACCTCCGTTATTTCACAATTCAACAGAAACTCACAAAGCAGATAGTTGTTCCTGTGTACCTTATTCTCTAAAGGCAGGACCTAATGATTACAGTTATCTCCCCACCATAACATTATATATCTTCCCTTTATCTTGCCTAGTCCAGTCCCATCCAGCAGCTCAAGATTCTTTGGATGAATTTATGACTGAAATAAAATCAGGATGCACGTTAGACAGCGTGGCACGAAAGAAGCTTCACTTGCGCTCGTTCGAACTGAAGAAAGAGCAGCAGAGACTGAAAGGGTTAATAAAGCTTGTCAAGCCCGCAGAATTGCCTGAGCTGAAGCCCCAGTAAGTCTTGGTGAAAACATAAAACAATTACTTTTCCCTTTATTCTTATCCATGGGCAGTTGTGCAAGCCCAGTAAATAGGCAGCTTTCCAACCACAAAAGCAGGACTGCCTTCCAGATTACCTGGCTCATCTCTTTAAGAAGGTGCTGTGCCTCTGGGCTATGGCAGCATCTATGGCTGGGGGAAATGCACAACACTGGAGTGAGACCAGCCCAAGCTGGCAGCATGACACGGGTAAGGGACTGGAAACAGAGTATTAGCTTCTTTAATTTTTTTTCCCGTGTGCATCCAAAAGGAACTGAAGAATCCTACAGATATTATGTACCACATGAAACCCACTTTTACTCTGTGAAATGTGTTTGGAAGTCAAATGTAGTAGCTGCTCAACTACTGCCTAGCAGCACCACTGCAGTTTGAGAGGGTGTGTGCTGAGTTCACCTTTTATTAGTGGCAGCTTGATTAGATGTTAATTACCTAATTCATTTAAATTGAGGTTTGGCCTCCAAGTGTGTTTTTATGTATCAATATGTATGTATGTATGCAGTTGAATTTAAGGGAGTCTATGTGATAGAGTAAGGGCGTCTAGAGGGTTTTTTCCTTGTTTATTTTTTGCTTCCTGCTATGTCATGTGTCTGAATCCTACAACATATATGTAGGATGGAGGAGTCATCTTTTGCAGTGTCCTCCTTGGATGCTGCAAGTGGGAGAGAAATAAAAGGATTTTTATATATACACTTCTCAGAGGCAGACCTTTATTTTTTTTTTTTGCATTTGTATATATAAGATTTGTTTGATACTTGTTTTCCTTTGTGTCTAATTTTTATTAGGGGTGGGAGTTACAGTCTGAATGCAGAGAACAAGCCTAAAAAGATGAACCTGCCTCTCTTTGGTGCAATGAAAGGGGGGAGCAAATTCAAACTGAAAACTGGAAGCCTAGGGGTAAGTTGGACTTGTAAGTGTTGCAAGTCAGGGGCTGTTTGTGCCACCACCTTCTCCGGCTGTGGAGCCTGTAGGTGGCAACTGTGTCTTCTCACATGCACGGAAACAGCATGGAAAGTGCAGCCTGTGGCAGTGGAAGGTGCATGGGCAGCAAGCACGTTGGATGTCGTTTGCTGCCAGCAGTTGCCATTCTGTGTCTGTGTACAGCCGGTTTCCTGCGGTACAGCTGTGGTCAAAAGGCAGTGGATCAAGAGAAGCAGTCTGGTGACATGAGGCTGAACCAGTGCTCTGCCTCAGCAGCCAGTCCTTTTCTTGTTCTTCTCTGTCTTCATAGCCAAGGTCATACCCATGATTGATTCAGTTTCCAGTGTCCCTCTTATGAAAAGACTCCTTGTTTATGGACTGGACATGTTTTTTCATCTTCCATCTCTAGCAATAACTTTTCCTTAAACCCCAACTATTTGTCATCCTGAGAGTGTTTCCTTACCAGCTGTCCCTGACATAGTGCTTGTGCTTTCTGCTGTAATGAGTACCTGGGACATCTGCCTCTGTCTTGGTGCTAATGCCCAAGTCCTTGTCTTGCAGAAGGTGCCTGTTAAGCGTCCAGACATCCCTGAAAGCTTGTTAAAAACTAAAGATGATGGACCAGAGGAGGAGGAGGAAGAAGAAGAAGAAGAAGAAATGGAAGAGCAGCAAAAAGCAGATGCAGTAAACAGCAGAGTGTCAAACGTGGAAATGAAAATGACAATAGAGAAAGAAACAGAGAAAGAAGCTCACGCTCCTGATGGCTCTCCTTGCAATAACAAAAATCTAGAATCCCTTCAGGACGGTAAACCATTGTTTCTGATTTTTCCAGTAATGAAGATGATCCTGTTACTGCTGAACTTTTAAGAGCTATGTGAATCAAATGTTCGAGTCACACGTTCTCCAGCCGATTTCTTTCCCGTAGTTTTTTTGCAATGACTCCAGAGTCTGTGTGGCAGCAGCTGAGTTTCACATGGTTCTAGTTGAAACTGTGCTTGGCAGTCAGTTTTTCATGCCTTTTGGTGAAATTTAATAAATCTCCTGGATGTAAGGAAGTCCTATTTTGATAAGCCCTGTTTCCATTAAATTGATTGTCCAAATGAAAACAAGTGCAACGTTTTGTTGGCAGTAGAAGTGGCAAAATAAGTAAAAAAATGTCTGTGCATAACTTCAGATCCATTTGTAAGGAGGAAAAACGATTTCAAAAGTGCTAATGGAAAGGTACCTTGAGGTATCTCCAATCCCTCCTTTTCTGTATCAGCCTGATGCATTAGAAAACTCAGTAATGTTGTTTCTCAGTGAGCAATATGTTTGATAACAGAAAGCTACTTTTTTGGCTTAATGGTGGACATGTTGCTGTCAAGAAGTGTTTTAGCAGATCACAGAATTTTCTTTATTGTATTGCAATGAGCTAGGTGGATGAAATCATTTGGAAGACTTCTGAGAGAAGAGTTCCTCCTGAGACAGATGTAGCAAAGAGTTCCCTTTTGTGCTTGGTCTCAGGGATGCACTCTGCTCATCAGAGGTACTGCAGTGCCCACTAAGCTCTTCCTTCTTTGTGTTACAGGGGTTGATTTTCTTCCTGAGCCAAAGGTACTGAGGAATGAATCTCAGATGGGACCCTCACAGGAGAAATCCCAAGGTGAACAGTACAATACAGACTATTTTGTAATAGCACGTGGGTTTAGAAATTGACTGAAGGACTTATTGTCTTATGTGGGTCAAAGGAAACTGAGCCTAATCTAGAGCCTAAAGAATCTAGAATTGAAATGAAAATTGTGTTTTACTTGGGAAGTGCTAAGAGTATGGTAAAGACTGGGCACTTCCACTATATTACAGCTGTCCTGGCTTTTCATAGTCATTAACTGTTTACAGATCTTTTGTTTCAAAAAATCAGCGTAAGAAGAAGAGTTAATTTAGGAGAATATGATGGTGCTTTTTCCTCTGTTACTCTCTTGCACTAGCTCTTAACACTACAGAAGGACAAAACTCTTTTATAAAGTGACAAATGCTACATAACATTGAGTGATAATCTGCTGGTGACTTGGATGATGCTTCTGCATGTATGCACAAAAAATCAGATCTCCAAAATGAAGAATGTTAGGTGTACATGAAGGAGATCTTTATGACCTTTCTGTTTTTTCATAACTCAGACTCCTTAGAATCTGTCCTTGTCATCTCACCCATAGAGAATATCAATATTTCAAATACTAAATGGCAGAAAACCGAGGAATTCTTTTCACCCATCAACTCTAAAGTTCGGTGTTCGTTTTTTTAAAAAGCAAATTGGTCCTGCACATTTCCTGCTCCTTCCTTTCTAAATCAGTCACTGCAGTGATTACAGATAGTAGGTGTCTTTTAGAAAATAAACATCTGCCATTAACTAAAGTTAAGATTGCAGAATCACTAATAGAGGGTCTTACTAAACTGCATTCAGTTACATGACTGACAGTGTATTTAACATAAGTTAAATCTTGGAAAAACAATAAGATGTTCAGCAGTATTATTGTCAAGTATGAATGGTGGTGCAGTGAGGTATCTTGGATTTCCCCATGGATGTATTAATTTTTACGTGAACTTCCTGTAAGTTTTTGTCTGTAGAGTTGGTCATTTGTGCTGTGTCATAAAACAATTCTGCTTTCTTCCCAGCATCCAAGGTAGTAAATAAGGAACCTGAAGAGACATCTGAGAAAGTTAAGAAAATCAGTAGCTCAAGCAAGGTCAGTTACAACACCATGACTCCTGCAGCTTCAGAGGAAGACATTTCTAGGCTATTTTTTAGTGAAATAGTAACAAGTTGATGGAGTCTAACTTGGTCATAGTAGTGCTTCTCTGCTGACTAAGACCCATATATAGAACTGTACACTGCCATTGAACATAGATTTTGGAGTCTCCAATGAAAAGGTAAAGGGCAGCATTTCAGGCATGTCAGAGGCTCTCTGTTCAATCACAACAGGGGTTTTTTTCACCTTTTCACTTGGCAGTTACTAACTGCTGCTTCTCCTGTATCACAAGTGTTGTAGAACATAGGTGCTCTCCAGGCTTTGGAATGTCAGTGCAAAGCTTTCCTTGGAGAGTAGTCTGGGAAATACATATTGGCTGACACAGAACGTGCTGTACTAAAGCTGCAGTTAGTCTGTGTCAAACCTCATCCTTCTCTGTAAGATGTGAAAGAGATGAGTTTGAGAAATTAATGTCTTTTGCAACCAAGTTACCACTAAATGTGAGTGGTTGTACCAGGTAATGTTTCTCCTGCGCATAAGATTTGTATTAAAATGTCAAGTATGTGAGCTTGGCACATTTTGGGACTCAGTCAATTGTTGCCTTCCTGGAGCTGGGATGGATCTTCTCTGACAGCCTATAATAATTATTGTGAGGCTCTTCCCTTTAGAAGGCATCCCATCCATCTGCTGACTGCCATCAGAGGAGATGACTTACTTGGTGGACCATGAGTTCTTACAACTGGGACAGTTTCTTTGTGGGGATCATCTAATTTTAGCCCTGCACCACTTAGTGAACCTCACATCCCTGCATCCTGTGTGTGCTGACTGCTGCTTCATTTGTCCTGGCAGAGGACCCAGGGATTGGGTAGGCACAGTCCTCAGGACTGTCTTTTGTTGCTGGCTTTGCTAAAGATGCTAAAGAAATGGAGAGTTTATTTATACTGGTAAAGCCCAAGTTTTACCACTTTTGTGAATATGGGAGGACAAGGCAGTTTTTCGTGCTTAGGCAGTCAAGTCAGCACCTCTCATCAGCAGAGAGTTTGCTCTAGCACTGAGCATTCTCCACATGCCAGATGGCTTAAATGTAGTCTTTCTCCCATCACAAATCACTTTTTCCACATGCTGTCTCTGCCTTTGGGCTCAGATCTTGCATGGAAAGTATCAATCAGAAGTCAGCTCTTTTTTTTTCTTTTTTTTTTTTGTAATGTTTCAATAACTTTGAATCACGTAAAACTGGAAAAACAATTTTCAAGTGGTTGTTCACAAGCCATATTTAAAAGCTGTACAACTCTGCAGTCTAAGGTGTTGGAAAACATTATTCTTGTAAAAAATCTGGTTTAGATATTAATTTGGGGAAGGAAAGTTATTGAGGGACTGAAAATTTGTTTCCACTGCATAACTTGAGACTGTATAATAATGCTAGAGAGTAATGCAAATCAGTGCTGAGTAACTTCGCATTATTTTGAGCTCTTAAGTCTTGCACTCTACAACTCTATGATTTTTTTACCTGCAGTTGTTGAAAACAGAGGTTGTTGAGAAAATGATGCTGATGTGGCAAAACTTAAAAGTCTAGGAAGAAAAAGATACTGCTGTGCCAACAGCTGCACTGCAAGTGACCTGTTGTGATTTGCTTTAAGGTTTCAAGATGCTAGTGAGACCTGAAAATAATGAGTGTTCTTTTCTTTTTGAAAACCAAGTTATCCTTATATAACACCTGAACTTTTATAAACTCCAGTTTGAAAGTCATCTTAAACCCAAAGTTTTCAGGGGTATGGTGCATTGAAATCAGCAATGTTGAAAATCCTACTCTAAAGCTTTTCCCTGTATAAATAAATCCTATGTCAAATGATATCACCAAACATTAGGATTAAAGTGTCCAGAAGGGGACAGGTTCTGTTTTGAGGGGGAATTTGGACTGGATGACCTCCAGAGGTCCCCTCTAAATAGGATTTTTATTAGCCTGTGACTAATGGAAATGAACTGATTTGAGGGTTTGATCTTTCTTCTGTATTACTGTTTTCATCCCTGACTCTTGTAGAAATACCCCTGACCTCTCATTATCTGTCTCTGAATTAGTGAGGGATTTAGTGGCTGTGACACGTTAGTGGAGGGGTACAGCACCTTAAAAATCTTTCCTCTCTTTGCAGGTCCAACAACCTTTCTTTTCCTCACAGTACCCAGATGATGACCCAGACTACTGCATATGGATTCCTCCTGCAGGTATTAACCACTGCCTTACTGGTTTTAGTCTCATAACTCAGGAATATTCCTAATAAGTCATCAGGATGTCCTTGTAAGTCCTGGAGAAAAAGCTAATTGAGGAATACTTTACCCAAACTTGATGTTTTCTGGCATGTTATGCCCCATGTTTGATGTATGGCCATGCAAGTCTTGGAGTGAAATACAGACCCTGTCTGTAGTAGCTTCATGGCAATGGAGAGATACACCTGACGTTTGTTTTTCAGTTTTGTAACACCTGAGGGAGCTAACTGCATTCACACATGGTGGTATGATAACCTAGTTGAAAGACAAGCTCAAACCTTCCCTACAGTCAAATGCTCCAGCAGTGTTAGTATTCTCAGTTTCCTCAGAAGTCTGTGAAATCCAAAAATGCTTCTTTACAGTTTTTTGCAAAAATCATTGGAATACAAATAATTGGTCAGCTGCTTCAGAGAAATGTCTTGATGCTTCCGTGAAGGCACTGAATAATTGATGCAGCATATGTTAAACTTGAATATTTTTTTATCTTAGTTCCAGGGTGTTTTTAGCTAGGTGAAGTTATTTTTAAACAGGGTAGTAAATGTTCTGTTCCTCCAAAGTAGAAAACTCATTTTAGTGCATTGAGGTTTTCAGAGTAAGTTCAAAGCTTAACCTTCACTTGATAGATTCATTACTATAATTTTTGTAAGGCTGTTGCAAGGTTATATAAATAAGAATAAATTTCACTGAAGAAAACTGTAATCTGGTGACTCATCCTTCAATGAAAAGACTGCACATTTCTGACATACGAATCCACAGGAACAGAATACTGGATTCAGTAACTCCAAAGTCTGATCTGGGCTAGTTAATCAAGCTGTGTCCTTAAGAGGGAGCTCTGTTTTTTTGGCTCTGGTTGACAATAAGTAGTCCTAAGCTGGCATTATGAGGACTCCAGAAAAAAAAAACCCAAACAAAACACCTACAAAAACAGGAGTACCTGATGTAATCTTAACACTGTTAGTAAAATTAAAATTAATTGTAAGTGTAAATCAAAAGACACATTGTAACATGCAGTCTGACTTTTTATCCTCTGTGCTTGTATGGTTGGTGCTGCTTAGAGACTATTTCATACAGGGATACACATTTCTCTTAGGTGAGGGGTAAAAGAAATAATGCAACTCTTTCTCTTTGTCCATTAGGTCAAAGTGGTGATGGCAAGACTCATCTCAATGAAAAATATGGCTACTAAGCTTCCAGTGCCCCTGAGTACATCTGAGGCTTGAAGGACTGCTCTGTTTTGGACTCTTTGACTACACGTTAAGTGGCAGATGACAGACTTGGATTTTCAGATGCTGTTCAAATTCAAGGGCATCAGCAGCTGCTCTGGCTCTTACCTCTCCCCGTGTGTCCTCCGTTCGTCTTCCAGATACTTTTTTAAAGTAAAAGCCCACAATTCATCTGCCTTTTCTTTCATTTTTAGCCTTGTTTGTTTGTTTTAATTTAGCTTGAAATGATAAGCTCATTTTTCCATTTGTAAATAAAAGTAGACAAAAATATTAGAAGAATACACCTCTGTATACTTACAGGCTTGATAAAATTTATTCATATTGGGTTTATGCAATTAAAATAAGAAACACTACTGGTTTGTTTCTGTGGCTGCTATTCGAATATACTGTCATGGTAAACACAACCTAAATCTTGAGGGTTCTTTTGTTTTTTCATTCCTATGGGCAAAAAAACCCTTACATTTTGAAAAGAAAATTGCTTTCATTTCCCCTTTGTGCAGTTGTTGGAATGGTATGGAGTGGACAGGAAATGGTGAGAGTACAGTGGTGCAAAGGTCCAGAAATGCCAAAGAACTGAAGAATCTGGCACTGCTTGAGTCAGGGGGTAACAGAAGAAAAAGATGGAAGGATATCCTGGAAAGCCGATAAGGGAGCCTGTTCTTCTTGTGTCATGACATGAGCAAAGAGCCATCTTAGTGCAGTTCAAGGCAGGCCTGGTAAATAGTCTTTGTATGGAGGAATCCCCTGGGTGACTCAGGATTGTCCCAGAGCCTGTGCTGTGGTAAAGGCAAAGTCATGCAGGATGTGTGAGGGTTTAAACAGCTATAGGTTCAACCACACAGGGGGCAAGGAAAACTAGAAATTACAGTCTTGCAAATCAGGGACACACATCCTTTGGGGTGCATCCTCATGGACAAATCACAGGAGGGCACAGAAGCTGGGGTGAAGGGATAACCATACAACTCTTTACTTAACAGGCTGAAGCTACAAAACAGCATCTTTCTGCCTGTAATCTGTAGCATATGTAGCAGGGTTTTGTCTGCATCTGCACACCAGGCTGGGCAGCCTGAAGCTTCCTGCTTCTGGCAGACACATATCTTTATGTAATGCAGGGAAAGGCTGTTGCCTCTCTATTCAAGATGCCAGACCTCATAGGTTTCACAGCTGTAGCCCTTCCCCAGAGTCTTGTTCAGTTCCAGGGTGTACCAGGCAACTGCAAGGGAGTTCCATTCATCAGCAGCAGGCCTGGCAGGTTTCAGACAGGGAAAAATAATAATTTGCCATTCATGCTCATGAGAAGCAGTAGGGCAAGAGCTCCTGTAAGCACACCTTTATTGTTACCATCCTAAAGTAGGTGGTCGGTGTACCTTTTCATCAGGGGCTGCTTTGTAGTACAGACAAATGGCATTGACCTGCTGCCAGAAAACACATCTCTGGGGATAAGGGCCTGGACAGTTTGGTCCTGGCTAAGACCATGAGCTCCCCATCTGTTTCTTTTCATAGCAGCTCACTTGTGCTCCCGTCTGAATCTGATCCAGTCATTTTCATTGTGGCGCTTGATAAAACCATGGAAAAAGTGCCCATTGTATTTAAAAGTTGTTCTCCCATCGATGATCACTTTGCCACCTCAGAAGCAATTTCTCACTTGATACTCAACAGCTGTGTAATGCATGACAGGTTTGAATGTTCTTTTGGGCCAGGTATGTATGTCATTCATCAAATATCTTTTTCTTCCAATAAGAGCTACAAACCAGTATGTGGACATGGGAGTAGAGGTCACCATATTACACAGAAAGGTATCTACCCAGCAATAAAGCTTCACCTTTTCCTCTATTTCTTTCTCATTCGCTGTGTGACAGGCCATCACCATAATCTTACCTCTGTATGGTCTGCAGGCCTCCCTCCAAATTTTTACATCTTGCTGACAACAATAACTCAGCTCTTCTGCAAGTCAAAGATCTCCTGATGGTCTGTGTACATGTTAAGAATTGCTTTTTTTTCCTTAAGCACCACACTGTGCAGCCTATAATAATCCTCTTGTGGAAAAGGGCCTATGTAACTCTGATTTTAAGCAGTGTTGAAAAAATGGAGGAAATAGTTTTTGATATTGATATCCACAACTTAGGGAAGACTGCTTAGTTTCATGACGAAAAAATGTAAGAGTTTATGAAAATGAAAACTCTACTTGCACATCAGTTTAACACCCTGGGTAATTAATTGCAGACATGTTTTTTCTTTCAGAAGCTGCCTGACAATGGAGCAGCCCTCATAGCCTCTGGCATTAGAGAAGCACAGCCCTGAAACTTGTGTCCTTAAGCAGCTGACTAAAGTCCACGTGTCCCCTAAAGCTCCCCTTCTCCTTCAATTTTCCTTTGCACTCCTTCATCCCATGGGGCATCTGGCATTCCATGGCAAAAATGTAATTTTGGCCATGCATGGTTTCCAGCACATCCCATCTCGAGAGGAGAGCCCTGCCCTGCTTGTAGGGTTTTGTTCCCAGACATGCAGCACTGCTGCTGGCTTGTGTTACAGGCCCATTCGTGGCACAGACAGCACTTCCAGCCTCTACCTTTGTGGTGCTTTTCCACATCAAATCAGAGCCAAACAATCTGGGTTCCTCAGGCCCATGCAGCTGGGGCATCTCCTTCTTGTGGTGGTGTTAAGTGCATGGTCACACAGCATTCACAGCTGGTGATAATATTTACAGCTATGGATGTGATTATAGGGTGCATGGCAAATCTCACAGACATTTCTCACCCCAAATACTTTTCCTGACCTCCCTAGCCCCATAATGATGTTCACTGCATCAGAAGAGGAAAGGGCCCCTGGGATATCTAGAACCCTTCCTTGGCTTAAGAACCCCCCAGCACTTTTTTTCCATTCAGACAGGAGGATGATGAGTACATCAACATGCAGCAGGTCCTCAAACAAAGAGATCTCACCCAGCATGACCTTCCTAGTACAGGACACTCTGGTTTTTCATGGAGCTCTCTTGCTCTGCTCAACAGTTCTGCACCATTCCAACCCCTCACTGCTGCAAGCTGAGACCTCTGGCAAAACAGAAAGAACCATCACTGGTGGGTTTTAACCACGCAGCACTAACTTTTGTCTAACATTAGAGCAGAGATAGGCTGTGGGGTCCTGTGTATCCCACTCCCAACAGCTTTTACTCTCAGAGCAGTGGACAAAAAGCTTGGTCAAACCCCAGTTCTCTCTGATATAAGCATAATGACTCAGTCTGAAACTTTTTCAGAACTCCTATTGCTTAAGATAACAGTGGAAGACTGCAGTGGAAGCTGTGGGAAAGATCTGAGCAACACCACTAGGATCAGACATTTGGAATAAGTCATCAGAAACTTGCTCTGTCCAATCTCAAACAAACACTTTGTGAGCTCCATGAATCAGTGCCTCATTCAAATTACCAAACTTCTCCTTTTTCACATGCTACCTCATCCTGAGGTTCACCCTGAACCTCTGGAATGACCATTCCCAGGGCCGTGTTTGCTCTGTGGAAGCCACAGATCAGGCTGATGTCTCCTCTACCACCCTCTTTACATTTGAAGGTGGAGTCCTGGGCACTTGTGAGGGCAGTTACTTCCACCATAAACAGTCTGACAGGACAGTCTTGGCTGTGTGCTGGGGTTTCTATCTCATGTTTGCTCCATAGATCAATGGATAAGAAAACTTACAGCAAAGGCTTCATCTCAGGCATAGCTGTAAGGTTCCCCTTACCAAGGGCAAGTAGAGCTTATCCCACCACCTGCCAGTGCCTGTGTGACACCTCCACATCAGCGCATCAGTCCGCAAGGTCATTTCTTTCCACATGACTTGGCGACTTTGCCCCAGCACTGCTGCATTTTCTCTCCATTTCTTCCGAAAGCACAGATTAGTGTAAATAACCTCCAGATGGAGCCCACGATGCACAGATCTCACCACACCTGTGGTGTCCCGCGACTCAAGGAGGAATCCCGGCTGTACCTGTGGTTGTGGTCCCTGAAGGATGCTTCCTCTTACTTATCTAAGGAAAACTGAGGCTACATGGAACACTCCACTTTTTGAAACAGAAAGAGCATTCAAAAGGTTCTTCAAAGCACTCAAAGGAGCAGAACACCTCTTTGGTTACCTCCTTGTCAAACTCTGTTTACAGCATTAAAAAGCTACAGGACACAGACAGATGTCATTAATGAGCAGCCCATCCTGTAGCAGCTCACAGGCCTTGCTGCAGCATTCCCCAAGTGATTGTTTAAAACCTCTGTCTCCTGCACAGAGGGCATGATTAGCTCATATTTTCTTTGGAACATGTGTTTACCTCATTATCATACTTACTTTCCACTGCTACAAAACTTCCAGTTCTGTAGTCACCTAATATATACTCTCAAATTTATGAGGCATCAATGCCCTAAGGCCCTTAAGCACTTAATATTTGGGCAGCTAGCTGCAGTTCTATGCATATAGAATATATATATTTTTGATACCTGTGTAGCATCACATTCTGCTGTTCTGAGGTACAGAATACACTCAGCATAGCTGTAGACTTGATGAGGGGGGACATTTTTAGGTTTATTCTTTTACATTCTGAAAATGAAATTCTGTCTTAAGAGCTCTCAGTTCCATTTTCAGTGAACTAAATGTGAGGTAAGATTTTAAAAACGTTCTTTAAGTAAAAAAAACCCTATATATCAGCCTAATTTGCTTAATTATGCTTTTAAATGGTAGAAGCATTTTGTTGATTGTGCAGCTGTGTGGATGTATATGCAGGTGTATGCACACTTTCAACCATGAATATGTTACTTTGTTCCTCTGCTTTGACCCATTAAACCACTTGAAACTTAAGTTTATTCTTTTGCTGGGTGCAGTCTGCTGAAACTGCAGTCTGACAACATCTCAAGCAGCTTGCCTGTTCATGCTGAGTACCTGTTTCTAATCCAGTTTCTTGTAACATCCAGAAATGAGATATGTAGGCTAAGAATAACATGATATGAATCCACCTGCAGGCAACTGCTCAAGGGAAGTCTAATGGCAATTAGGCTCCTGGAACAGCAGATCAAAACTCATCTGTGCTGGCTTGAGCAATGAGAGTGCTTGGATGCACACTAGATGTTGCAGCAGCCCTCTGTTAGAGAGTAGAAATGAGCAGAGGCACAGACTTCCTGTTAAACACAGTATAAAAAGAGTCCTGGTTTATTCCTCTTTACAGCTTAGCCATCCTGACTCCAGCTACTCCCTGGCTCTGGCTGCAGCAAGCTCCTACTGCAGGAGTCCCTTGCAGCCCCTGACTGCTGGGTATTTCCTGCTAAACCACGACAGCAGGTATTGGTTTGTAGACCCTGAACGCAGACATTTACCTGGCTAGCCTGTGACTGCAGGTTCCAAAAACAGGCTCTGACTGCAGACCCAAACTGACCTCACAGCAGTGAGTCTCTCTCCCCTGGGTCCTGCTTCATGATTCTCCGTTTCACACTCCTCAAGGTTCCCCCTCCATGATGAGCCTCCCCTTACCAGCTCACCCCCTCTTTTATCTCACTCATTTGATACAGCTGCGACTCATCGGGGCGAAGCTGTATTGGGTAATTAACACAGTTGTTACTTATCAGGGTCGAGGTCACCTGTATTCCCTGTACAACTAGAAGGCTCACCAGCTCCCCCAGACCCGAGGCAATGAGCTGTTCTTGCTGTATGGATCATGTCTATACCCCTGTACACAAAGATATTTTTGCTGAAGCCTTGACTGTATGGCCAACAGGCAGCATGTGCAGTACTTTAGTGTAAATGCAGCACATGGGGTCTGACAAAAATTGATGTTCGTGTGAATCAAAAATCTTCATACATACGGAAGGTTTTAAGAGCTGGCATGTGTAATACAAGCAGAGCAGAGTTTGCTCCAAAAAGGCAGTTCCTAAAGGGAAAGATTTATCCAGTGGCTTCTTTGAGTTTCTTCTGTTTGGCAAGTGATCATTTTCTCTTCACGCAGAAGCCAGGGATTAGCAGACATCTCTTGAAGCTGTCCCTTGACAATAGCTTTCCTGATTCAATTTGATCTTGTATCTTTTCTAACACTAGACTGCTTTGCTGCTGCTGCTGCTCCTCTGTTGCACTGTTGCTTTTCCTGTATATTGAAGTCATTTCAAGCCTCATTGTTTCCCATGGGACAGGACATCGTTGTGCTGAGCCTCTTCCTTTATTCATCTTCATTCTTGAGCTCAGTTCCACCTACCCATGTGGCAAAAAAACACCCTTCATACTTTTGTCCTGCTCCTGAGTTGCACAAAGGGTTCTGTTGGGAGCTGAACTTAACCAGAAGCTGGCCTGAACCATGATTTTTTTCCCATCCATCAAGCAGAAACTGAATCTGAATCTGTATTTCAAAGATTTGAGAGGAGCCTCCAATCCCTGTGGAACCTGAACCAATTTCTGGAGTTTGTTTTCTTTTGGGAAAGTAGACTGAAGGGGACACATACCTGTCTCCTAGCTGCTCCTTTTCTTTGATGTGCCACATTTTTCTTTTTTGAGGGGGGTCCATCCAGCACAGAACAAAGTGGGCAGTATCTGCAGCCGAACGGGGTTTAGCTCCATGCTGTGCCCTTACCTCTGCCAGGAAGGGCTGGCTCCCGCCATGGCAGCTGTCCTGGGCAGGAGGTGTGTTTGCCATTCAGGCAGAGCTGAGCAGGCTGCAGGGTTCTGAGCCAGCAGTATGAAGTAGCACAACACCAAACAGCCACTGCCAGATTTCTCCCTTCTTGTCCTCCCTCATCAGAGAGGAGTCAGGGAAGAGCTGAGATTTGCTCTTATGAATTTCTTTGGGCAGGAAATGGCAGAGTTGTCGGCTTGTGATGGGGTGAGACGACACTTCTTTGCAAAAAGCCAGAGGATTATTTATCTGAAATCTCATAATTCACTCATTCATACCCTTATTCCCCAACCACAAATAATAACCCCACTCCCATTACACCTCTTCAAACAGCAATTCAGGCTGCTCCATGACAGCAAGGCAGTAACGTCCTAATTGCTCTTACATGTGAGGGTAACTATAATGGGTTCTGTGGTGGAAAGATGATTTATTTTCCAGTGTTGAAAGCACAGCTGTAAGTACACAGACCTTCTCTGTGCTTTCTCCTGAAACAGCTCCCCTGGCTTCTCAGGTGTCTCGCCACAAACAGATGAAACCATTTTCTCCCTCCAAATTAGCAGATTTGCCTGAGAACTGTCATCTGCTCCTGCAAAGCAGTCAGACAAGGAGACATGTTGTGAAGCACTGATGCTCTGCACGTTCTCCTCGACTGCTCAAATCACACAGACAAGTATTAAACAATTTTGGCTCTGGCCCAAACAGAATCAGCTACTGAGATTGCACCCTGACCCACTCCCAGCTTCTGACTTCCCTAAGGCATTTACCTCTTGCTGCCCGACACATCCAGCAGTAAAGTGTGGCTAATTTTACAGAAATGCAGCTGTACTCGGTGAGTGTGCTCTCTCTGAAAGACACTGCCAGTACATGTAGGGCCTTTGTGAAGAGCTTCCTTAGCCAGGTGCAACCAAATGTCTCCTCCCCCCGGATATGGGGTTGGTGCTTGGAGTGGGAGGAAGAGAGGGGAGGATGACAGGATCTCTCTTGTGTAGAAAAGGGCAGAATTTGAGCTATGTTTAAAATTACTATTAAAAAGTTTTCTATATACATTGATGGACCTCTGAGAGCAAACAGGCGGATGATACAATTTTATTATGCCAAAAAAATTATGCTGGTTAGCTGTTGTGGCACTGGAGTAACTAAATTCCTCTTGGAATAGGCCCTGGTTGTTCCCCAAAGACAAATGTGAAGATGGCTCTTCTTAGAGTAATGGTGAGAGGTTACAGCTCTGACTCTAAGATTGCTTTCATGTTATTAAGTGAGAAAAGCATGAATGAGAAAACATTTACCATCCATTAGGGAGAAAATTGGCTGGGAGGTCCACAGGTACAGATAGATTAATCTCCATTTAGCTCTATCAGAAATAGATTCTGTGCCTGTGAACACTAGGCATGCATTTCTCTCTGATCATCCTTTCACAGGCTAGGTCACACCAGCTGTGGTGTGTTTGGGGATAGAAATCCTAGCAGCTTTCCCAGCAAGAAGACTGTTTCACAGTCAAGGAGCTTCATCATTTTTGCCTCTGTGCTGGGAGATAGTTCGGTCTCATTCTTCCTGTGGCTCAAAGCCCAAGACATATGCAGCTGTGCCCAAACAAGTCCTGTGTCCAGCAAGATTTGATGATAGCTCATCTCCAGAGAGCTATAGTGATGATGTGTGGTGGCTACATACAGAAAGAGAGGCAGAATATATACAAACAATACCAAGTATCTGAAAACAATATTGTTATCTTGTTTAAAAATAATATAAAGTCTCCAGAAAATTGGATTTCATTTTTGTATCCTGCCTCCTCTTTATCTAGAGATTTCCAAAATGTGTATGACAGTAGGGTTAACCAAAACCAGCTGAACTCTTTCAATAATGGCTCATCTTTGTTTCTAATAGCTACAAAGACCTGCTTAATGTTTTGTTGTGCTTTTTTAACAAGCATCCAGTGTCAATGGGACTTCATTAAAGAGGGGTTTTTTTACTGTAGTTCTTGCTCCAATTCATGTTTTGTAATAATCATGCTTAAAGAGGAACCAAATGTCATGTCCCAAGCCATGAGGGGGGCATGTGTCTAAATAATACAAAGGAACTGGAGCTGTGCGACAGCAGGAGAAGGAAGGCAATGTCAGATCCTCCCCACAGTCGCTTGGAGTTTACTAGAAATAGGGATAGCTGCTCTGGGCCAGAGCAAGACTCCACTTGCTTGTTATCTCTCAGATGCATAGAGGAAGGACAGAAGAAACCTTGTGTGTGTGTTTGTATGTGTGTGTGTGTGCCCAGATATACCCATTCGTGTGTATGTCAGACTGTCCTCAGAGGTGCATGGCGGTAGGACAGAGGCAGCAGTCACAAGGTGCAGGAAAGAAAACTCCAATTCGATATCAGGAGAATTTCTTCACATCTGGAAGGGCTTGGCACTTAACTGGACAAGGGCCTGAACAATCAGGTTGGGCTGTCTTTCCAGGAATTAAACATGATCACCTCCAGAGGGGTTTTCTGGCCTGAATTATTCTAATTCATATACATGTATATACATGCACATGCACATTCACATCTAGAGTTTTAAAATATATGGAGAAAGATACACGCACGTATGTGGGACATTCCCTCTTCATATTCTCTGTGGAAAAGTGTGACCGAACCTGTTGGCTAGGTGCACTGTTGCAAGACTTTTCAAAGAAAAGAAAGATCTTTGGGACAGGACCCTCCAAACACACATGTTCAGCAATGCTATTCATGCAAATTGCTCCTGAATGGAGTAGGGTTCCTGGCATGGGCCATTCTCATGAAAAGGTGTGAAAGACCTGTTTTAGAACTATAATTTAGAGTCAAACCGGAGAAATCATGCTACGGAAGAGATTCCCTGGCTAGGTGACCAGTTAAGATACTGGGTTGTTCTTTTCTGAGACCGAGCAAATATTTGACCAATGAATAAGGATGGATGCTGTGGAATTGGAAGGTCAGATACTAGGGAACCTGATGATGACCTTTCTTCTATAAGGAATGACAGTCTGAAATGAACACTGGGCATGAGGGCTGCAGAACAGGCTGTTGTGTCTTAAACTCTGGTTTTAGTTCTTCCTTTGGATCCTATCACCTTTTGCCCAGAAACTTAGTTTATTTTTACATTCTGCTTCAGCCTAAAGCAATTTATAAGGATTGTTCTTCCCCTTGTAAGTGGGTGGGAAGCTTTTATTTCAGAATCCTTCAAATAACCAGATTCAATTTCACCCTCATAAATTTGATCTCCTACACACATCCCTTTACTAAATAAGCAAATATTTTTCCTAAAACCAGTTTGGCTTATTCCTAGGCTGACCTTTTGTCAACAAAACATGAAGATATTACCATGATTGGAAAAACCTCTCAGGCCTATAAACTGTCAAAGAAAAAGGGGAGAGAGGAGGAAGGAAAGGCTGGGGCATAGAAACCTCATTTTGGTAATGTCAATTGGGCAACCAAATAGCATGAATCATAAAAACAGTGAAAGAGGCAAAGAGACAATGTGCAAACAGTTATTGCAGAGAAAGAGCTGGTAAATCATTGTATATTTAACAGTCTGTCCATTAGGCTGGGAAATGATATTTCACTTAGTCCCATAGCACAGCCAGGGGTTTTCCAAGCAGCAGGCTGGGTTCAACTGGCACAGATTCCTCAGGCCAGCCAGGGCACGGGGATGACACCGGGGTGCCTTGCAGGGGTCCTCAGGGTTATCATCATCAATGACTCATGCCGGCTTTGCCAGGGAGTCCACAGGATGCATGCAGTCCCTCCTCCAACCCAAGTGTGGCTGCCAGCCTGGTAGGGGATTTTCATGTGCCACAGATGAGGGGGAACCTTCTCCCAGGTGCCTGTCACTTTCCTTTGCCAGCAAAATTAAAGCTAATGGATATTTGCTCTTCAGTCTCTCAACAGGAATTATCCTGGTCAGGAGAGCAAGTCCTGCTGCCCCATCCAGAAGTCTTCCAGAGGACCTTCAGACCTCTTCTACCTCTGCTGATCCCCAGCGGTCCAAGGACACAGGTTTGACCCAGGCAGTGGCAGGATTCCCCAAAACAGCCAAGGGCACAAGCTGGCCTCTGTTTTTCCTTTCCTCGTACATGCCCAGTCAAGGGTGAAGTGAGGAGAGTGGTTGGACCTCTGGGGTGGGTGCTTCATAAACGTAAACAAAGGTTTTTCCAGAAGCTGAGAAATGTCCTCCCCATGACTTTGGAGGTTTTAATGTAATTGAGAGAAAAGGCCTGGGAAAGCACCAGAGAAATGGTTTAGTAAACTCCAGAGTGGCATAATTCCTGCTTGGGAAAGCCTGCTAGCTGTCATACAGGACCTCAGAAGCAGCAGGAAGGGATGACATATCTCAGTGACCTCTCTTGGATGTGCTATCCCAGCTGACTCAAACCCCTCTCATCACAGCAGCATGGATTGGCAAGTATGTGCTGTTGGGGAACCAGGAAGGACCCACCCCCCAAAAGAAGCCCCTTTTCAAGGGATTGAGACACAGTTGCACACTGACAAATTCTTCCTAATCAACCACTGACATGAACATTTTGGATCAGCAGCTGCTTTTCCCTGTGATCCTGACTGGGTGCTGTAAACCAAACATGAAGGCTTAGTGGATAGGAAGTTTATTCCTTGCAGCAAAGCATCACAAGGAAGAGGCAGCTGGGCAGCCATGAGGTCAGGCAGGGTGGTGGCTGTCTGAGCTGAAGTTGCTCTGACCTGCTCCCATGTCTCCCTCCTTGCCTTAGACAAGCTGAATCCCAAACTAGACCCTGTGCATCACCACCACCAGTTATATCAGCAGCTTCAAAATGACACAGGAGAGTTGGTGGAAGAACCAAATGAGGAGTGTACAGTGCTGCACTGTACACTCATAAAAAGTACACTCAGGACTGGGTGCAGGGCAGACAGTGCTCATTATTGCCTGTGGTCAGTGAAGTGACAGAGGTCTGTCCCTGCTTTGGTGCCCATGTTCCAGCTTGCCATGCTGGGTGTCTCCCTGCCATCATAGAGGGTAGAGGAGGGGGACATGAAAACACAGTTCTTAACAGATTTAGGGGAATGCTGAAGCTGTAAATCAAGATCTTCAATGCATTTCATCTCCTTCCCTTTCAGTACTCAGCAAGAAAATAAATGCATACCCAGGAAATAAGGAACAGATGAGCAGGCGCATCTTGGGACACATAAATTAACATGGAAGTAAGTGGGCAGGCAAGAGCAGCAATAAAGGCTAATTAGACCACACAGGCACCACCAGCATGGGACTGCATCTCCAAATATTGCCAACACCCAAAAGGTCCACAGCAAAGTGAACTCTTCCATTTTTTGCGGTTACGGTCCAAGGCCAGGACATTGACTAGGAGAACTTGATGCTTTGATGGATAACGATGTTCCCCAAGAATAAACAATCACTGAAGGAAATTAAGTATAAATAAAACACATGCCCTGGTTCCCTCCTTCTGGGGCAAATTCCCTCTTCCCACAGCAAGTAAGCTGTGAAACCAGAAAGAAATTAGGGCAGGTATTGGAAAGCCATTGTAACCTGTAGCTGGTCTTGAGTTTGAATGTGGCCAACACCATCATATTCCACCCTGTATGCAGAAAGGTATTTTTTTCTACCGAATCTATTGAAGTTGAGACATTTTTCTCTTGTCCTCAGTGCTCCACAAGCCGTTATTCAGCAGTGTCCCAGAGCATCAGCCTGCAACGCTGTGCAGAACACAATCCTGCAGTGCCCACAGAAAGAAGTACAGCCTTGATGAACTCAAAGGGCAGCAGCAGTCCTTAGGTCCCACTGAGTCTTGAATGGCAGAGCAGAGTTTGACTCTGAGCACGTGGAACACCTCAGGACCTTGTGCTTACCATGCTCCCACCTTGCTCTCCAGGTTTCTGCCTTGAAAACACTAGATCAGCATCTTGTATGTGCTTTACTCAAAGGTGTGCTAAGCCTTTCCTGAATAAACTGGAGGCATCACATGGCACAGTCACCACAGTGATTTGTACTTAGGCCCAGGTAAAAGTGAACCTCTACTGTGAGTGCCTGTTTATTCCTTTACATTCCCCAGGTTTGATTGCACACCCTGGACTGCAAATCCGGGAAGGTTATGGTTTGTATTGCACTTTGTACATTTGCTGAGCATTGTTGGATGCCCGCGAACTGCATGGACAGCAGGCTGGCAAGGACTGTGCTGTGTCAGCGCACAGAGAGATGGTTGAGCTGCCTTAAGGACACCTGAGGAGCTACTGCTGTCAGGAAATGGGAAAAAACAGCGACACAAACACAGCAGTACCTGCACAACACTTCTGGTGGAAGGGCAGCTCTGTTCATCAAGCACTGTGGGATAGCTGACCCTCTCAGGTGATCATAGCCCACCAGAGCTCCCAAAATGTCCTCACTGCTCTATTGGGCCACACTGGTTTCCTCCATACTCAGCCATCAAGGCACCTTCTTTCCCGTCATGCTTGAGGACTGAGATGGCATTTCTTTATCCAGAACCATGTGCACAGTTTCCCCCCAGGTGCTGTCTGATGTGAGCTTTTGCCCAAGGCCTCACTTGCTCCAGATAAGTGCAAGCTGCTTTCCAGTGAGACCAAAGCATTTGCTTAATATCTGAGTTAATTCCTATGTTCCCCAGACAGGGCAAAGATCAAGCACTTGAAATAAACTATCTGTGCAAGAGTTCCCTCCTATATTACAAATGACAGAAGCATGGTCTTTCTTTTACCCCTTCTCTCCAACCACAATACATATTGCTCCTCATTTGTCCATCATTTACCTCCCTTGGACCTTGTTTTTTTAAGTCCTAGTGGCACTCTCCCCTCCTNCCCCTCCCCTCCCCTCCCGATGGCCTGATGCTGGCCATCTTCAGCACATCACAGCATGCGGGAAGGAGAGATGTGGTACTTTCCATTGTCAAAAGAGCACTTTCCTCCATGTCCTCCCGCAAAAGGCTGGAGGAAATATTTTTTGTTTCCTCAATGTCTCCAGATCAAAAGGACTATTTCCCCTCCTGCCAAACAGACCATCTCAATGCACATGCATGTGGTCTCAAAAGTCACTTCCCTGAGCAGCCTGCTCTGGTGAGTCTCCCTCTTTCATCACAGGGCAACAAGAACAGAAGAGACCTGGGCTGTATCTAGTCCTTCGCTGTCACAGGCAAAGGCCAAAACTTGTCCATAAAGTTCTCTGCAGAGACTCAGTTCCATGGAGCTGTTCCGGGGAATGTTTGGTTAGCAAGAGTAATATTTATGTTAAGCATGAATGAGAATCAAACATCAAGCACAGGTTTCAGTTCTGGTTTGGCATTTCCTGAGCAAAATCCCAACAACATATGAAATCTTTAAACCTTCAGGTCTGCATTTCACACTCTCTCTCGTATGAGTGTGTGCCTCCAACCAGGCTATCTTAGTATTCAGCAGTGTGGCAATAACAAGCTTGCATTTAGCTGAAAGACCCTGCTCCCCGGTATTTTTATTTGTAAACTTTTAACGCATATTCATATTCTTGTTTATAAGTTGTCTAATTAACTACGGACACACTTCTAAAACAATTTTTTTACACTAACCTAAACCTAACTTTGAAAGTGCGTAAAATTATGAAAAACTACAAAAATTAATATTAAACCCTCTGAGTGGGTCCTAAGGTGCACAACAGGCTATGGAAAGGTTTCTAGGAATCACTTGGGATCCTGCTAAGAAGCAGCCACCTCTGAACATATTGCAGCACTCACTGAATGGCTTCCAACAATGTGAGAGCTTCACAAGCTTTGTGAGACTCCAAAGGAAATTGCATCCAGTTGTCATTGCAAAAGAGGGAATTTAAGGCATGCACAATGTAATTATTCCCACTGGGAACAGCCAAAAACAACAGGGTGGCACCCCATTACTGGGGGAGGAGCAGGGCAGAGAAGCAGGGGGAGAAGCTGTAGAGTATCCCCTGCTGTGTGTGGCCAGGACTTTGATGTCCTATCTCCTCTGAGC
This sequence comes from Donacobius atricapilla, assembly GCA_013397315.1. NCBI lineage: Eukaryota > Metazoa > Chordata > Aves > Passeriformes > Mimidae > Donacobius > Donacobius atricapilla. Next base: position 2,470,589 of record WBMY01017568.1, on the reverse strand, counting down.
TCAAGCCCATCCGCAGAGCATCTCAGGCCCTCCCTGTGCCACAGGAGAGCACCAGCAGGGCTGGAGGCAGAGGTGAGTCCCACCCAGAAGCCACAAGCTCTTTGGCTGCCTCGTGTGGGAGCAGGGACCTGTACTCTGGCAGAAACAGATGCCTCAGGGTAAGACAACCAGCAAGCAGTTTGGAAGGTCAAAATTTCATTTACAACATGTTATCAGCAAATCGCCTAGATCCAAGTAGGCATTTAGGTACTGAGTTCCCAATTTACCAGGAAATTGGTATCTAAACACTTCTGAGGATCTGTATGTTAAATGAGAATAACAGCACCTCACATTTTAAGGAAGGTATTTCTGAGGTGACAGAAGACGTGAGGTGGGCAGCTCTGGCAGACAGGGAGGGATACTGCTCTCCCTCACCAGGTGCTCCCCAGCCAGGGGACTCTGTGCCATCACCACTGCTGCCCTGCCACCCAGAGCACTTCTGTCAGTGCTCACAGCCACGAGGCCTCTGCCTCGGGCAGCTTGCTGCTTTTGCAGAGGTCCTGATGCAATGAGCCAAAGACAGCCATTGCTGGGCTGTCAGGATGGAAAGGCCAGGGAAAGCACACATCTGTAAGCTGTCCCCAACTTCCCCGCCACCCTCTGGGCTCTGCAAAACATCTTCAGTTATCACCAGAGTTTGAAAAGACCCAGGAAGCAACACCTGGATCAAATCTAGGCTTCATTAACCTACAAAATGTCCTTTTTTCTCTACCCAAGCTCTTCTCCTCCCAGTGTACAAAGCAGAACAGCAAAGAGCTCTGGGGGAGGCTGGGTCTGGAAGAAGCTCAAAAGAACCAAATCTCATTGCTCTGTGAATGTTTTTGCTCTGTAAAGACTTTCGTGTAAGTTGTTGCTCCAGATGTCAGCAGCAGAAGGGAGCAGTCAAGCTGCAGGCGACCGAGCAGCCACAGGAGAGGGATGTCATGGACACGCTGCCCAGCCGGGGGCATCCCGGCAAAGGCGGCACTGCCCTCCTGTCCCCGCAGCAGCACCCAGCTCCGCTGGCACGCACAAGCCTATTCCCTGCGCTGATCCTGCTGCAGTGAAAGACAGCCTGGCCGCTGTTGTTATGAGCAGCTATGTCTCAGCTGCTCTCCCATGAGGAGGACAGCTCAAGAGAAACCCCTGGATGGGTCTGAGCAATGGCTGGAGCTGGATGCCATGGGTGTGACATTGTCCTGCCAGCTGCCAAAATGCAGGAAGCGTCCCACAGATAATGGCTTGTACAGTGAAACGGCCACAGCCCACTGGTTAATCTCCAGCATTGGCTCTAGATTTCAGCAGTTGTTTTGATCTGTGTGTTAAATAATACTAGTGCCTTTACTGAAAGTACATTTGCTGAGGTTTAACAGCAATTAAATTCATATGTATCTCTTGCATGGGAGCTAAGCTTCACTGAATATGGTTTCAATAATCAAGTGGTATTTTGTTTACATGCTGTAATTATGATATTAAAATCTATACTTAAACCTCACTGGAGACAGAGATTTTTTAATGTATGGCAGCCTTTGCAATGGACAGCATGATGCAGAGGTAAAAGGTGACAAGATGGATGTGGGGTGAACACTCGTAAGATTACCCAGTAACACAAACACAGATGAGTGGGGCTCCTGTGGGGTTCCAGCAAGATGGCCACAGCTTCCAGCTCTTCAGCTGAAAGCTACTGGATGCCTAGGTGGAATCCCTGAGAGCTAGGGGACTTATGTGGGATGCTCTGTCTCCCAACAGGGTCACAAGATGGATAAGTATTTCTCCTTATGGCAGTGTCTGTAAGATTCACACAGCTAGGGCTCACACTTTGCATGAAGATAATGCTCCCTTCAAATGTTAGGATGTAGGATCCCAAATCTTAGCCCTTCCAGGCCTGCTAGGTAGGGCTCAGAGTTGCACAGGGGAATTTGCCATTTGGAGTAAAGTTATCTGGAGAATCAGAGCCATAAATCAAACACAAAGTACTCGATACCATCTCTGGCTCAAAAGCCTCCAGCACTTTCCCTCTCTGGATTTGTATCTCCCTCCCTGTGGCTGTCTTCTCAACCTACAGTGTAAGCATTTGAAGAAAGGTGCTCTGTTGGTACTGAATGCTTGATACCCAGAGATGTTGCCTAACAGGCCATAGCCAGTGCCCCAGTGAGGGCATATCAAGCACATTTAGCCCAGGAGATAATCAATAAGACATGGTGAGGAGAAGTATCTTGAGATCTTATATTTTCTCTCATTTGTGAATGTGGAAAACCCTGCCCCATTCCATGGCAAAGTCAGATCATGATGGTGTGAACAAACCTCCATCAGCCCACTGGAACTGGGAGGAAGAGCTCAATGCAGGCAAGTAAACGTAAAAAGAAATTGTGGTTTTATGCTTTTTATCTCTCCACCTCACAGCGCATGCTTTTCTCTGCCACCCCCCACCATCACCCTAGCTACACGACAGAAAGGAAGGACTGGAGACTGGTTTGGTGGGAAGGTCAGTATGTAAGTAGTAAGTGAGGGCAGAAGCTCTGGACAAGCCCCTGCATGGGCCCAGGCAGTGTAGGTGCATTCTATGCCTGCCCACAGCACCATCACAGCCGGTGCCTGGTCAGGTCCTGCCAGGGACGTGCCAACCTTGCCATGCCAGTAAGCTGGACACCACGGCCCAGGCTCTCTGGGCTGCGTTACATGACCAGCTGAGCAAGATCCAAATGACTGCTCTTCTCTTTAAAATCCGTGGCCACAAAAGAGAGTTAATTTGTTTGTCATGTGTTGAGTTGATGACTTTTCTCCAAGCAGAGGAGCTGTGGGAAGAGAAACAGTCAGGGGCTGAGATTAAACGGTACCTCCACTACTAAAAGTGAAGCAGATTTGCCTGTAGTGAGTTTTCCTTTCCAAAAGCCATGCCTGGATAATCTCAGTTTCTACCTAAGAGATAACAGAGCTGTCAGGACATACGGCATGCGGCCACACAAGAAAACACAGACGTGACCCCTTGGCTCTTAGGAACAAACGTAAGGGGGAGGGGAGAAAAGAATTAGCGGGGGAAGAAAGCAACTAAACCCAAATTCATACAGCAAACAAACGTGAGAGCTTCTATTTTTACTCAGTAATCTACATGCCTGGCCCCCTTCCTATTTCTTCCATTTTCAATCTACAACAAATATCTCTGAACTGACTGAGACAATAAATCTGGGGCCCTTTGAAGACCTTGGGCAGCAGTGCAACAACAATACACTTTATAAACGAAACACTTTAGAGATTCATTTTCCCTTTGATCTGCAGCATGGTACCCCCACCGCATGCATGTGCACACCCTGACATGCTTGCACGTCCTGCTTGGGTCCTGCTGAACCCACCATGCCATGGGAGGTTGTTCCCCACCACTGGCGATGGACATGAGAGAGCTCATGGATGGCTGTAACACGCGACATGTACCCACTCAGGGATGCATGAGTGAGCAAAGCTCTTTTGGTAGAAGGACACTGCCAGAGATGTGACCATTCCAACACTGGTAAACAGCAGAGTTTAAGGTCACAGTGGCAGAATTAATTGTTCAATGGTAGGGGCGGGAAACGGTTATAAGCAATAGGATTTGTTTATTTTTAAAGCACAGTGAGAGAAGAGGAAAGGAACTTTATTGCATGATATCTTCCTTGTACCCACAGGAACCTCAGCAGGATCGCGTCCATGAGATCCACCATGCAGCCTTCAGCCCTGAACAGGCAGAGTAAGCGAGGGAAATAGCTATTTGTCATCCTTTGTGTAAGCCTGCTCTGGACACTTCGCCTGTGGGGTTCACAGACAATTGTTGACAGTGGAAAAATAATGAGGCACTGATCACTTCACCACTCTAGTGGCTGTACAGCTGAGTCCACTATGGCCTCCCACAGCCATTGAGCTGAAAGGATGCAGAGCATTTATGAACTGCACGTTACTCACCAGTGCATCATCCACTTAATTACCAAACACAGCTCCCCTGGGCCAGCAAAATTGCTGTACATTAGCAAGTCGGATCTCTAAGCACAGCAATTTGGGACAAGAAATAATGATAAAAAAATGCACAACTCAAAGAAAGAGAGTAAAAACTGGCTCTGAGAGGCATGCGTGGTCTAGGCTCGTATTTCCTGGTCACAGAAATGTGAAGGCTCTGTTTCATCTGCTCAGTCTCCAGGAGTCAATACTCACAGAGCTCTGTCACAGTAGGCTACAGAGATCAATCCTACTGAACCAGAAAATAGGTGGTCCTGTCTGGAAATACCCCGGCCTCTTCTCCGAGGACTCTCAGCCAAGGGCCCACTTGGATCAAAGCTCTTTGACTTACCTGAACTGACAGGATCACGGCAGGAGTGAGGAGATCCATGGGTGTCACCCACACTGCAAACAGGTCAGCTACAGCACTTGCTGTGTGATGCGTGTGTTGGAGATGTTACATCCTGAGGAACAGACAGAAGCTTGCTGCCTGCTATTCTTACTCATTTTCTGCATAATCCAGCCACTTGCTACCCTGCCATTGTGCCAGCATCGATTCAAACTCCTGAATACCAACTTCTACTGCTTTTTTGGGCTCATTCCTGACAACGATGCCCAAAAAGGTTGAGCTGTCACCAGGAGGTTTCCCCTCACTTGGCTGATTCTGGGGAAGAGCTGCACCAGGCACACACAGCTGTAGGGCCAGAAGAGCAGGGCAGTAGCTGCAGCATTTTGAAACAACAGCATCCTCCAGCACCTGCCCTCCAGAAACCAAAGGGAGGACAAAACCCAATCGTCTGACACAAATTAATTTCCTGCAAAGGCTTCAGAGTGAGTTAAAAGCACAGGCGAGTGCACGAACGCGGAGCCCAGAGCCTGAAACCTGACCCGGCGCAAGCTGCAGCGAGGCAGCCTGGCACGGAGGGAGCCGGGAAGCCCTCCATCCCTGCGGGAGACGGGCGCGAACCGGGCTGCCCCTCGTTGGTTTGAGTCAGCAAGCGGAGTGTTTGGACAGATGCAAGTCTGTGTCATAGCAGAAGGCCTGAGCAAAACGCTGATCTGCTGCTGCCCACTATGGATCCCTCCATAATAATTTTCCAGGCTCCTTTTAGCCATCTTAGAAGGGCTTGTTCTCCAGCTGCTTCTCAGGTCCCTCCCACACTAGGTCTTCTAACCATGAGGATTGTCAAAGCCAAGCTTCAGGCAATTCTACCAACCAAAATCAGAGGATCCTTCTTAAAATGTAGGATTTCTTTTTAAGGGATTGAGGTCTTTTGATTGCTTTCTTGCTGTGAAGGCTGCACACAAGCTTTCCTCTCCCCTCAGGAGCCCTTTTGTCATCGTTTTGAGGATGTGAGAGATGAGAGCCACTTGTAAGCACAGCACTTGGCTACATGTGCTGTACAGCACAGAATTTAGGGGTCAGAGGAGCTCAAAAATTAGGTCTGGAAAAGACTACAGGAGGTTGTTTAGTCCATCACTGGTCCCAAGAGTGCATTGGCTATCCCTGCAGTGCTTCTGACATGTTTTTCTCTCCTTTGAGACACATCCACCGATGGATTTCCACCACTCTTTTATCCATTAGAAGGGATGTTTAGGATGTTTAGGACATGTTTAACAACTTAGGCAGGGAACAGAGAAAGTAAACACTGGAGTGACTTTACTTTCCAGGATGTGAGAAGAGAAGAAAGTCAAACAGAAATAAGGAGGTGGATGGGAAAGCTGAGACAAGCCACAAAAGACTGCCAAGATTTAGAATTTTGTCTCCTTCCATCCTCCAAGAGCTACACAAAGCCCAATCCTCCTCTCACCACATCTGGGGGCCGAAAAGGCTTCCAGATGGTTGACAAAACAAGAGTCAGAGCCACGTCAGCACCCCATGAGGTCACATCAGTGCTGGGAAGTGATGCATGAGACCGTGACTGTAAAATCCCCATCTTCGTCACCAGCCAGCACTGACCCCAGGAGCGAGGCCATGCTGGGGAGGGCACATCCCTGGTAAGTGGCACTGCTCTCCCCCATCCAAACAGCCTCTTCAGGTTGTCAGGAGCTGGTGGTGCCCATGCCAGGGCCTCACAGCTGTAGCACCTCTCCAGCAGTTGGCTCATTGCAGCACAAGGTTCCAAGCCCGTTACAGCCCTGTAATAGCAGAGCATCTCCACTTGGTACAATTCAACATTACCACTGCTGTTGATCTTGGCATATTAGTTATCCATCTTCTGAGCCATAAATTTCCTTCCAGGACTCCATGACTTGCTTTATAACCGCACTCTTTGTGCTGAGACTGCAAAGCCCTGGGGACAAGACCTTTGCCTCCACACTTTCTATTTAGGGCCATGCAGCCTTATGACACTAACAGAAAGAGTAACTTCCCAGATGGCTTAGCAGCCATCACAGGAGTTTTTTTGAAATGCTACTTTTTTGGCTACTCAGAAGATCACCAATGGGAGCAGGGACAAGCATCAAGCCCAAGCTGTTACCACATGGGGATGAGGAGATCCTGGTAGCTCACTTGCAAATATGACCTACAACAAAGGATAAACTCTTTCCCCTGTTCTCCCAAATGGATCCGCATTAAATTCGCCCCTCAGAGTCTCATTACTTGTCCTCTGTTTCTCAAGTCTGAAGCCTTCAAGGAGGTGAGCAGCCCCACCACATTATCACTGGAAGCTCAGCTGCCTGCACGATCTCTGCACCAAGATTTGAGAGCTCAAACAAGAGCAGGGTTTGCACTGCACACGTTTGTGTTTGACTCTCAGAGGGGCCCAGAGCTCGCTGGTTTGTACATCAGGACCAGAATCAGTTGACTCATGCTCCAATCCCCATCCCAAAATCAATCATCCCCACCAGCCTTCCTGCTCTGGACCTCTGTAAGGGTCACTGTTCATTGGGGTGAGGGAACCTCGGCAATGCTTTCCATCCCTGCCTGCCTCAACTTGGAGGGGTCCCTTGAGTGCGCCATGAAAGGAGAGGCACATCTGGGCTGGATTACAGGGTGGTGCAGTGGCTTTTACAGCTACAGATTCCTGCATATGTTTCTGAGCAGGACATATATGCTCATAGATCAAGATGCACAGAGCCCCCAGGGCTGAGGGCCCTCATTTATATAAGTCATCCTAGGTTTCCCCCGCTTAGGAGGGCTCAGCTATGGACACCTTGGCAGGCTGGGGGGAGGAGATGCTCTGGCCGATGCTGTGGCTGATGCTTTCCCACTGGGCACAGAGAATTGCTTTCTTTTGAGAACAGAGGCCAAACGGAGGGAATCATTTACACCATTGAAAAGTGGGTGTAACACTGAAATTTACTGGCATACTGCAGCCACAGAGGCAGTGACTTCGCATGGATAAAGCGAGCTGTGAAGAAAACAAGGGAGGAGGCAATGAGGCTGAGAGTAAATCCACAGAGATCAATAATGTTACATTAGATTTATGCCAGTTTGTAAACCAAAGGTTGTGGTCTGCTCTCTGCAGCACTGGTTTATCACAGCTCCAGATTTTATGCCACAGCCACTGCAAGCAGGATCTGTCCCCTGAGGTTTTAGAAATAACCTCCTTCTCTCAAAACTTCAGCTGTCTGTGGGTTGAGAGAAAGAGACAATGATGTGTGGATGGAAAACCACCAGCAACAAAAAAGAACTAAATTAAAATTAAAACTCAGCAAGGCTCCAAAGAATTTACAGATGTCTCTCCTCTCCTTCCTCCCCCCTTGCTTCTCCGTGGTCAGCCGTAAATATTTATCTGGCAGGCTGCAGTGAAAGGCATGGCCCAAACCACTTAATCACAATTCCAGCATGGCTGCCCTCCAGAGCACCCCAAACTTGGGTGACAGTGGTTTTTTTCTGCAGCATTGTTAGAGGTAGGTATTTCTGTCTTTATGCAAGCAAACAAGCACCTTCAATAGCAAATCATAACATCTCCAGCATGGGCTGCTGGGTGCTTTGTTTGTCTTCTTCTTTGGATATTTTTCTTTTTAAAGGGTCTGATTTTCTTTCTTAACCTGATGGTGATGATGGGCAAGCTCTGTCAGCAGCAGCCCAATGTTAATTGACAGGCAGAAGTGGAGCTGAAGTCAGACTGGATCAGTGAGGAGGTTTGGGAAATCTTCCCCAGAATCAAAGGAATCATTATTCTATACATCGCCCCAAACTGTTCCACAAGCATTGATGGAACCTGACCCCATCTCCTCTATGAAGGGTGGCTGTCTCTGGGGTGGAGCCTTGGCAGCTTCCATGAGTCACTCTAGCAGAAATTTGGGACAAGTGGGAGCACTGCTAGAGGCCGGCAATTGTAGGGGCTTTGTTTTTGAGGATGCCCAGCAAGAAACACCACCGACACAGGGATTGCTGTGCAGCAATAGGTACCTGCAAAATCAGGAGCAAAACCACGGGACCAGGGACTTGCAAGCCTCGCTGCCTGGTTTTCACTTTCATGGTGAGTCTGGCCTTCTGATGTTCCCACAAGGATTTTGGGAAGATTTCCCCATCTTCAGTTGCACTGTTCCTCCCCACACACAACCATTACATTGGGCTCTAAATCCTGTATATTTATATTTTTCCATCTCCTGATGGCTCACTCTCCAGTTTGATATGGAAGAGCTGGGAGAGTAGAAAGGACCATAGCACCCAAGGCTGTGGGTCCTCTGGAACACACCCTCAGGGCCTCCCTCTAAGTTTGTTTCAGCCCCAGAGGCTGGAGCACGTAAAGAGGCAGCCAATGTTCACTTTGCATCTCAGCTTCCAGCCTCCCCAGCTGATGCGTGGCAGAGTCTTCCTCGGGAGAAGAAATTAAATGTCCCAGCAAAAGCTTGGTTGCTACTTCACCATAGCGACTATTGCATCAGTTTCCAGCTGAAACATGAACATATTTTGTTTTTACAGTTCTTTGCTATTTTCTGCAGGGAGTGGCACACTTTGGCCAAGCAGAGCCATGCATGACATCATATTTTCTTATTGGCCTTTGCTGCACTGCAATTGCCTCACCAGTTGTTGTCACTTATTGCCAAGTAGCTGTTTCACCACCTGATTATTTATCAGCCTGCCTTCATGCTTTCCTGGGCATTGAGATTTACTTCACTTTCTCCCTCCTCCTTGGCAAAGTTTCCAGTGCAAATGATGCTTTGTCAGCACATCTGCGAACATAGATATCCTTGAAAAGGCAAATCCACTACTTGCTCATTTAGAGCAGGTGATCAGTAACCAAAGAGATAAACTGGTCTGAGGTTAATCTATTATCCTGTTAGGGGCTGTTGCAATTTTTAACAGACTCAGAGCCTAGAGAACTGTTAAAGCCCCCTCCCTCTAAATATAAATATATGATAATCTCAATATCCTTCACAAAATAAACTCCCTTCTCTGCTATAATTATTGTGACCTTGCCATTGCAATGCAAAGTGTACCTGAAAATGCAGACCAGCTAAATTCAAAAGTTTTCAAAACCCAGAGTAACCAGAGTTCAAACTGCACAGTTTTTAATCTCTTTTTAAAGCCAGTGCTGTGAGATTTGAGACTTTCTTAGAGATTTTGTGATCTCTGGAGCTGCTAATACTGTAGCAGTTAGCTGTGTGCACTGACACCAACTGCAGCATCATCAGGGAGCTGTAGGATGCTCTGGGAACAGCATGTCCTCTTAAGGCAGGCTCTTCCAAAGGGCTCTGTTTGCTTTGACCAAAATGGATTGCTAGGTTTTTATTACACATAGGCCACTGTACCACAGGAGATTTGCAGTCTCCCTAGTGCTGCTTGTTCTCTGCGCCCACCCCACTGACTACACAGCATCACATCCCAAAATCCCTGAAAGTGCCAGGCCCGCCTTTGACCCTTGCAGTGTAATAAGTGGCAAGGTGCAGGGGCACATGGGGAAAGGCTGCTTTTATGGCAGGGTGCAAGGACAAGGGAGAAGGTGAGGGGTGGCTTTGCATTATCACCCCTGGGGACAGCCCCAGCAGTGCCAGGCACTGCCTTGGCAGAGAATGGGGCAGAGCTGTGCTCTGTGTGCCCGTGCCACAGGGACCTGCTTGTGCTCCATGGGGTTAACACAGTATTGTGATGACCCAGCTGCAATTCCCACCACCTGCTCTCTAGCTGGTGCTCACATTCAGCAGCCGGGCGCTTGGGGTGGCTGGTTCATCCATCAGTGCCAGTCCGTCAGGACAGCCGGTTGCTGCTGCCTTCACACAGCTGAGGCAGACCATGGCAGGGTGGGGAGCGCACGTGGGCAGAGAAATATTCTCTATACCGCTGCTCCTTCCAGGCTGACAGCAGCAGCCAGAGATGGGTTTTCCCACGGTTCCTTCACCTTCCTGTCAGCACCGGGGGTGAGGTGCCAGCCTCGGCCCTGGCTCCCAAGGGGTGGGGAAGTGGAAGGGGCTGCCTGGGCTCAGCTGGAGCTTCTCTGACCCAGCCATTAAGCATGATGCTGTTTTGGCAATGCACTTTGTCCTCCTGTCTTGTGAGCCGAGAGTTTATAAACCCACAGGGAGAAGAACCTCTTCTTCCTCTGAGTCACTACCAGTTCTGCTTTTGGCTGCGGGCACTTCTTTGGTGCATGCCCCTGAGCTGCAAATGGGTCTCTGCTGCNAAGAAAAGAGAAATCAAACAGATCCTTGCTGTTTTCTTTTCCTCTTCAGGACCTAATTACACAATGGAAACAGCAGTTTGTCAGCCTGGCCTGTGCCACCCTCCTGCCCACCCCTATTTTGCCCCAGAATCAGCAAAGTGGCTGCTCCAGGTAAGTCCCTGAGAAGCAGAAGTCTCGTGTTGCCTGCAGGCCCCATGGGCATCTGCTGACTGGAAGGTTGCTCCACCATCTTCAAGGGACATCTTGGGTTCAGGGTCCCATCAGTTCAGGCACATCCCCATTTGCCTGACATTGGTCTCAGAGTCCTTCTGCTGTTCACAGATAAAGGAGCAAGTCTGTGCTGGCAGCTGTGGTGGGACACCTGGACACAGCATCAAAGAGAAATGGAACCTTCCCTCTGTCCTCACCATGAAGAGAGTCCCCACCAAAGGTACACATCTCCAACAGCCTGGCCCAGCCAAGATCGTGACATGAAAGGATGACTTGAGCTACACCCTGTTTATTTCCATCCCTTCTCTTTCTGTCATAAGCCCAGGAAGCCCAAATTATTTACCTGATACAAAGGAAGCAACAGAGTGATTCAGAGATCAAGAAGCTTTTCATTTCTCACAGGGAAGATAAATATTGCTTCTCTGCAGTAAGTGAATTGTTTGACAGTGCCAGCACCAGGACAAAATGTGTTGTTCCTATAGCCCAACTGGGCACTGGGCAAAGCCACTCAGCTGCCCCAGCTCCCCACTCTCCTGAAGAATAGCTGTAACATCCCTTGGCACATGGACAAAGCTCACTGAAGGAGCAATGGGAAGTGTGAAGCCTCCCTGAGTAACTCATTCATGGTGTTTAGACAGCACTGCCTGTGGGCCAAGGCACAAAGAGGTTGGATTCCCATGGCCACAAATTATAGAACATATTCTTCTTTAAACTGGTTCTTCAGATGATCCCAGTTACGTGGGACCAATTGTGGTGGTGAACCACGCTGCAGTATCTACCTCAAGCACTCCGGTTAGTGCCGACACTTCTGCCACCTGCTTCCCTTTCCATTTCAGCCACAGCTGAGAGTCTTCATGCAACCAACAATTTCTCTAAGGACCTAAACTCTTTGCTTACTCTGCTCCGCATTTCAGCTCCAAAGGGAGGATCTTTCGTCTGTGCAGTACCAGCAGGGTTCAAAAATAGCCAGAAAATTCAGTATTTTGGTGCGCACAAGTAAAAGCCTATTTACTTCAAATATTGTGCTGCTCCCAGGGGCAATCATAAGGCTACAGTTTGTAGAGCACTAGAGTAATGAAAGCCCCAGAAATACCACTGGAGATGGAAAGGTCAGGTGATTTAATAGGAACCATACGTGCTGCTCCAAGTTTTTTGAGTAATCCAGCCTCTGCATGTCCTCACTGCATTACAGACATGATGCCTCATCTCCCTTTCCTTGGCTTTGTTAGGGAGACTGAATCTCCCCCAAGACCCTAATTGTTTCAAATGCTCTCTGCTCTATTTATATTTGATTTTACCCAGTGGTTTCAAGCAATACTGATCCTGAATGACTGTCGATCTAGGGCTGTAACCTGCCTGACATCTGCTTTGAAGGAGTTGTGTGCCAGGTCTGTTTGAGTAACATTACACAGGGCAGAGAGGACTCTGCTCTTCAATTAGAAGCTTTATAATGATTCAGTGAATACAGAGCCATGTGACCAGGACGGTTTTCCTATCTGTAGACTTAGATTCAGGCTAATGTGTATCTTTCCCCTATCTTTGCGCTGGGTCCTTGCCTCAGCTGCTCCCTACCTCCGTTTCCCCCTCACAAACTGGTCATAGCTCCCCTCACCTGGGAAAGTGCCTCCAAAATCTTGATAACCCACCCTGCCCTACTGAAAAGGGATATTCCCTGCCCTGCCTGGTGGAAATAACTGCAGCAGGCCCCACTGCTGGCAACCCTGGCATCTAGAGGTCAGCAGAGAGGGGAAGGAATATTTGTTCCCTTCTCGAAGGACACAGACCTGCTTCATGGCCTGGGCAAAGCGGTGCCTTCCCTCTGCTGCCACAAGGGCAGAGGCACGGCTCCGTCTGCGTGGCGGTGGGGGGCAGGAGGAGCACAGAAAGCAGACAGATGGCTACACAGCCAGCCCAGTTATTACCAGAATAAATTGGGTAAATCACAGGGTAAGCAGTTGCTCTCCCTGCAGTAGAAGAGGATCTGACACTGTGATTGAAAATTAGCAGCATCTCAGAGGCAATCATGGCAGGGAAGCTTGCTGTGCTGGGAAGCTCCGCTGAACCGGGTGTTGCACTTGGATTATGTTATTACTGCACCTTAAACCACAAGAACAAAATGTTTGGAACATGCTAATGACACCAGGAGAAACAGAAGCATTTTGATTTGATAGTAATTGTAGTAATTATTTGCTATCAGGGCAGATATGAATACAATATAATGGATCTGATTATTTATCAGCATTCAACACCAGAAGGAAAACAATGCTGGTAAATCACAGAGAGTTTATTTTGGGGAACTGTTTAAAGCCAAGAAAGGACAAAACATCTCTGTTCAAAACATGGCCTGTGGACGCTCTGTGGCAAAGATCTGAAAAAGGCTTTCAGGCTTCACAAGAGCTGTATATGACTGAGGTTTGGCCCTGATGTGTTTGGCTTGGGGGCACTGCCAAGGCCAGGTTTGCTGAGCAGCCTGCCCTTGGGCAAGACCCTGACCAACATATTGCCAAATGTCACCCACTGGCAAAGAAACCACCCAGGGTAGAATACATTGGCAAGCCATTTTGGAAAAACTTAGCAAAGATGATTCCAACACTTGCAGGAGTACACAAACAGGAGAGCTGTAGGCATGTCAGGACAGATCTCACATCAGCAATACTCACCATCCCTCAGTGGGGAGCAAAGGCCTGTGACACCCCCTGCTGCAGCCTCTCAGCATGCTCCCAGGCCACTAGACCAAGGACAGATGCTGACCAGCCTGCCTTGGAGTGTCTGCAGGACATGCCAGGTCAAGGTAGGCATTGGTTCTAGGGGGCCCTTTGGTAGAAAGCTACTTTCCTCCCATTGCAGATAGCAACCACATTCCTTTCAATGGGATTTTGTTGTCTCCATTCACCTCCCTACCTGGCATCCAGCTCCCATGGCACTTTCAGTTCCTCCACTCACCCAATCTAGGAGCTACTCTGCTGTGAGCATGTCAGATAGGAACATGCAATCAATTCTGGCCAAACTACTAACAGACCCAGCTGTTGCTACAGCAGGCACTGATGTGAGCAGCCACAAAAGCAAACAGATATTTGGGCTCCTCATGTGTCTGGAGCTGCCTGTACATCCTGCTCCAGGATTACAGAAAACATGTGGTCAGGTCCTGCCAGGCTGATGCATCTACAGCTAGAGCGATCTCTCAATGCATCCATAACTTCTGTTTCCTCATGCCTTTGCTTGAATAAGCCCACTGAAATCTAGCTCAGGAAATGGTGCACACCAACAAGCTTAAATGTTCTCATCACCATTGATGTTACTTCTGCAGAGCCTTGCTGCTTCAGCTGCATCCTCTTTGGCTTGCTGGGTTGAGGTTTACCAAGTGAGGGTTACCCATCAATGGAGGATGCTTGTCCTTGCTTTGCTAACATGTTCCTAAATTTCAAAAGAATTCCATGCATAACATACCCATCATAAGCCTGCAGCAGTGCTCCAACCAAACTCACTTTGTTCCTCTGACACATAAACACTGGCCTGCCACTCAGGACAGACCTTGCACACTTCAGAAACCTGAGCCTGAGCTATGCCTTTGTGACCAGCCTCTGCACAGAGTGACCATGGATGATTCAGGCTGAGCCTGGCTGGGGCAAGGGACATGATAGATGCCAGACAGCCCTGACGAGCCAGGGCTCTCCTAGCAGGCCCCAGGACCCACACATTGAGGGCAGAGAGGATCTGCAGGATGCCCATTTGCAGCCACGCCGATAGATCAACCTGCGGCTCAGGTTCCAAGCGCTCCCTGAGCAGCACCGCAGTAGGTGAATGGGGTCACCCCCGCCCTCACCATCAAACATGAGGGCCAAGTCACCACTGAGGCGTCCCCATGGAGAAATTCTTGGAATTGTAAAGGCAGAGAACATGCATACAAGGCAGTGCTGGCATGCCAGCATTGGTCACTGGTGTATGTGCCTCTTTGGAGCTACTAGCCCATCGGGAACCCTGTTGGGAGCAGACCTTGCCACAAGGAGGGGGCAGAGATGTGACTGGCACACAGTAACCTACCCCAGAAAACGCCCCTCTGTCACCACCCGCTTCAACCAGAGGTGGCATTTGTGCATGTAGTATCCTAGGGAGTATTTTTCTTTTTTCTTCTTTCTTCTCAAGTCTGTAGCTGTGTAAATACCAAGCAGCCACAGCATCCTGTGGCACAGGGTTCCCCAGTGCAACCCCACACTCTGTGCAGATCTGGCTCTGGTTGTTTGCTTTGAACCTGCCACCTGCTACTTTTATTTGATGTCCCCCAAGTTCTTGTCTGAGAAGCAAAAGAATACAATCACACTAAATTGTATTGAGATCACTTTGTCTTGAGTCATTGGCGTCCAGGTGCCTGCTTCTTTTTAATTCCATGGTGAAAGCTCCCAAACGCCTCAAGGGCACAGATCAGGCATTTGGAAATTTTTCTTCACTTTTCCAATCATTACTGGTGTGAAGCACTGCAGAAGTCTGCCAGTTATTACCATAATGCATGAGACTGAAGAAACAGGGAAGAAACACCACCCTTGCATTGGCATGTATAACCCATGTATGTCCTCCATGCATCACTGCCTGCAGACACCTGTGAACACACAGCCTCATTCATGCCCCTCCCCTGCACAGGCTCTTCTGCCCATGCTCCAGCTGCACAGCCACCAGCATCCATCCTTCCAGAATCACATTTCCATGCATGCATGCCCCCGTATCTTTGTTCCTCCAATATGTCCTTCTGATTAAAATATAACTAATATGCCATAAATACAAACACCACAGGCACATAAATGCCACTGTAAATGCACTGTGTCTATACACCCACGCTGTATCAGCACATACCCCATTGACACACACCCTTGAATGCATTCTTCCACCCCACACCTTGCCACAACATGCTATGCAGCTTCAGGAAGGGCAAGGGAAAGCCCAAAGTTGTTTGAATGAGATGGTCTGTCCAACTGGAAATTCTGCTTCTCAGTTTTTCCTGTGCCAAGCCATATTTCAGTGGCCTCCATCGAGCCTGGGGTGAGAACCATGGCCCCAGCAGCACTGCCAGTTTTGCCCATTTTCCTAGTCAAACCCATAGGTAGGCAGATGGGCCAACACTCAGCATGCAGCTGGAAACGGTGGTGGGTGGGTTTTCCAAGCACCACTGTGATCTGCAGCACAGAGGTGGTGAATGTGCCACAAATGGGCTTCACACAGAGCCCTGTCAGACTGACCCAGGTGAGCACAGGGCACCCTGCTCGTGGGTGACTGTCAGAGGACAGAGATTTCTGCACAAATGAAACACAGTGGGACAGAAATATATTTTTCACATGTGTGTGCATGCACATAGGGATATGTAAGAAATTGTTTGGACAACACAAAGAAGAGATGATCCTGTGTGCTGGCTGCAAAGGGACTCATAGAGGCTTGGGGTATACATGTAACAACCCATTTTGCCACTGCTGTGACCTTGGTTCCTTTGTTATTTTAAGAAGGCCATAGCATTAACCTAATTAATTTACTTTAATTGGAGAACAGTATTAGCTTAAATGGTCCTGCTTAAATCGTAGAGAAGCCGTAGCCAAGCTCTTCAAACAGCCGCTTGTCCCCATTCACCCTCCTGCAGATGGTTACACAGCTGAGCTGCACTTCGGCACAACAGCTCTGCTCTCTTCACAGGGTGTTTTCTGCTCTGAAGGGAAACACCTGCACGTCTCCAAGCAAGATGGCTCAGAGCAAAGAAAGGACTCAGAAGTTACAGGCTCCCTTGCTGAGCCAGGACCCAAACCTGGTGGGAAGCCAGGAGCTCCAGCGAAGTAGGGGTCCTGAGGGACCCACGCCAAGCTGACCATGCTCACAGTGCTTTGCTCAGACCTCAGCTGGCATCCCTGCCTGCTCTGGTGGAGGAAGAAGTGTTTGCACAAGGTGGTTTGGAAGGCACAGAGGTGAACAGCCCTACACTGATGGGTGCCAGAAGCAGCAACGGGGGGCAGTGGCTACAGCAAGGACCGTGGCTCAAAGATCACAGCTCAGCTCTCATTTCCCTGGTTTCTGCTGGTATCTCCCAGAGTGGGCTTTGGGAAACCATTCCCACATGCCAGGGTCTGGCATCCAAAGGAGGCCAACATCCTCACTCTCCTTTGTCAGTAACATTGCTAACTACAGCTGAAAAGTACCTTGTAAGATCTTCATGAATACCCCTAACCTGCCTTCTTTGAGCTTCAGAGTTGCTGCCATATTGCAATTTATCACCAAGTTTCACCACAAAAACTGCCCTATTTTGTTGTTAACCCAGAGGCACAGCTTGCGGGGAGAGATGATGGATGGGCACAATTAAACTAAATCCAACCACATGCTGGGGGCCCAGACAAGAGCCTCGGGGGCAGCAGCAGTAGCTCTACCCCCAGCTTGCTCTGGTCAATGGGCTGGCTGTGCAATGCCAAGCTGTATGCCAGCTTCCTGCCCCTCACCAGCCGTACCCTGGCTTCAGAGCCTTCGGTGTCCATACCTCCGGCCTAGCAGATACAAGGCCAGTGCATCCCTCCCTCTGAATATACAAAACAGACTTACAACAGGCTTGACCTGGCAGAGGCCTACAGATGATCAGGGTTTGTGGAGTCATAGCCACCACCATGGCTTTGACTGGCATCCGAGGCCCCAAGGGTGGGTGTGCTGAGGGATCAGGCTGTGCTGGCAAAAACACCCCAGAGGAAAGCCTTCTGTAAGGGACGTACAAGAGCAAGCTCTCAGGGCAGCCAGCAAGTCACCGTACAATCCTTGCAAAATTGGCCAAGGCAAATTAACAAGCTGCAGCTGACAGAGAGGGGAGGATTTCAAGATAAGAGAGATGGCAAGAAGCCTAGAGGAGATCAGAGCTTGGAGGGAAGAATGGAAAAGGCCTCCTGGGAATGAATCTAAGTAGGACTGCTAAGGGAATTTGCGCTAATATCTCTCAGGAGGCCTTGGAAAAGGGGACATAGGTAATAGCCTTGTGAGATGCTGCTGAAGATACAGAGTTAGGAGTGGAGGGGGGAGAGACAGGAATTAGCTCAAGTAGATAGCAAGTGGTGGGGAATGAACATTACAAGTACCCGAGGGAGTACTTGGAGGAAAATCCAGAGGAAGGGGTGAACTGTAGCTAAATTATGGAGAAGAAAAAGTGCTCTGGCTGTAAACAAAAGGGCTGTGGAGAATCACAGGACAGATATGCAAGACTTCCTGAAGTTAAAATTACAAGCCAAAGGCTATTTATGTAGTTACCCACCCTCCTATTTTGGGCAGGGCTGGAAACCTCCAGTCAGGCTACGTTTGACTTGCCCAAGCAATAGGCAAGTCACTCAAAAGCCAAAATACCCTCTCAGTGAGGGAAGCAGCAGTGAGGGACAGTACACCATACTTCAAATGGAGCAGCTGCACATACAAAGAACCTGGCATTCATTTTGGAAAAGCTCTTCATTTTCAAAGCCATTTGCTTGCAGATGTGGCCTCCTTGCATTGTGGAGTGCTTGGGACTGGCTGCACTGTGTCATAGCTCACTCTACTCCACGCCCTCCATACCCCTGCCCACAAACACCCAAAAGATGCCAAACACATGAGATCCAGCAGAGGTGTGAACATAGCAGCTGTTACACTTTATTTCATCGTGAGGCCTTCAATTTTTTTTTTCTTCTGATTAAAAAAGAAAAGACAGAAAAAAGTTACAAAAGTAGTGAAAGGCAACGATATCGGCAGGACACCCCTGTTCCCTGCTCCCGCCCGGGACAAGGCAGCCTGCCCCACCTGCTGGCTGGCAGGAACACACCTCTGGGTCCCAGCACCTTGGCAGCTCGTGCTGAGCAAAGCCTGAGGCTGCAGGGCCATGCAGGGGCTGCCACCTCAGCCATTCGCACAAGGAATATGCCTCTCAGAAGGGTACTAGGCCATGGCTGTCCCATCTCCTGAGCACAGGGATTTGGTCCAAAGGAGCAATGTTTCCTGTCCTGCACTGGTCAGCTTGATCTGGCAGCAGTTAAAAAGCTGAGGTGTGCCATCAAAACAAGAGAAGCAGAATTTCTACAGGGGCAGGAGGAATCAGCAGAAGAATTATGCTCTCTTGGAAATAGGGACTTGCAGGGAACCATGACGGTCTGCCAGAGGTCCCTCACCAGTAAATACAAGTGTCCTCTTGGAGGTGGTGCTGGCGCAGGGGGTGGCCCAGCTGTAACAGTCGGGAGCCAAAGAGCAGGCAGGGCTGGGACAGCATCAGGACACACCTCCCCTCACCACCTTGCCCAGTTGCTCTGCCTGCCTGAATTACAGGAGTTAGGGAGAAGAGGGTGGGGGATTCAGGTCCCCAAGCCTATAGCCTCTGGACTTTCCCCAGGTGTGTCAGTGTAGGGCTCAGACTAGTTCACTGGGTAGCCTCCTACTGGCAGCTGGACTGACCATTGGTCTCAACCAAAAAGCAGCAAAGACTCTACACTGAGGCAGATTTAAAAAAACAAAAATTATTTCGTATTACTCACAGTTGCTCCTCCTGATCTGGACAGTAAACTACTTGCTTCCCCTTGCACTCAAATACAGGCTCATGGTGGAGAATGCCTACACAAAGAGGTTACTCTCCACCAGGTGCAGCAAGAGGAAAGGCCTTGTTTCTCTGCCTCAACAGGAGGCAAGAGCTTGTTCTATTAACTCCTGCCTTGTGGCACAAAACACATGCCTCAAGGACAGATCCCAGTCAAACACCAGTGGTAGCAAGGCCTAGCATGGTCCCAACAGCCTCAGAACTGTTTATGGGGAAATGTCCCCCACCTTCACTCAAAGTCCCCTCCTGTTTCTTCCACCAACAGCCATCAAATTGACTGGTTTTTTCCATTCCTTGCTTCATCTGGAAATATTGTTCAACTGATAGGAGAGAGTGTACCTGAATTTAACAGCTAGCCTAAGAAAGGGGAGTGGAAAGCTTGCTGGAGACATTAAATTGGTTTAAGTTTGGTGGTACCAGTTATCTCCACCATCATGTAGTGGGACAATACTATGGAGAAGTGTTACATACCCCAGAACACATACTGCCTCAGCAGAGAGGAGATCCATAAGCACACAGCCACCCCCAAGTTCTTCTCTTTAATGATGCTGAGAGGACCGAAGGTGGGCGCTGCATTTTCCTGGATGGCTCAACACAGACCTTCCAATTCTAGAATTTTATTCTAACCCCAGATCTACATATGGATGTCTCACTCACCCATTTCAATCTCTTTTTAGACAATATCACCGAATTACCAGCAGATCATCTGGAATGCACAGCTAAATGAGCCACTTACTCCTCCACACACCTCCTTGTCCTAGGGTTTTCCACTTAAGGGAGCTTGATGTGAATGTAATTGTAACAATCTCAGAGAGTGATCTTCTTGTTTTGCAAGCAGCTCTGTATAGCCTCTTACTCCAATCCTGAGCTCAATTCTGAGAAGGAGAAGTGTCAGGTCTATAGCAAAGCACTGTAGACCCAGGTATCCTCAGGAAACTGACTGGATTTGCTTTCACAGATTCATCACTCATCCCTGCTGCCATGCAGGTCATGCTAACCTCTAAACACCTGCTGGATATCTTCAGTTACCACCATCCTCATGTTTGACACTGCCTTGGTGACAGTTCTTGCGGTTTGTGGACCTGACTGGTTTGCTTTGCCCTGAAAGACAAAACTCACTCCCTTAGCCACTGCTCATATCCATCAGCGGTATGAGAACAGGCACTGCTACCAAGCCATTCGCTTCCTCCTGCCAGAGCAGCTGCATTGCAAAGATGTGCCATTGCCCCTTCTTCTCCCACCCCACCTCCCCTAGGGTATCATCACCTCCCCTTCTCCCTGCCAGGCAGGACACTGCTTGATAGTTCCTGAGGTTTTTTGGAGAAACTCCTTCAGTAGGCACATGACGGTTCTTCCACTGGAGCTATCGGGCTCAGCGGCTTCAAGGTGCTGAGGGAACGGAAGGCAAAAGTGGAGGGATCATACATAAAGTGGGGCGGCGGGCGGCCTCCGCTGATGCTCTGCAGGGGAACAAGAAGAGGCATGAAGTCAGTGCTCATATCTAGTGCAAACAGAGAAGTTCTTGCCTTTGAGGCCTTCAATTCCCCCTCTCTGATACAATTACACCTCCTTGAATGGGTGGTCATGCTTGCACTTGCAGCAAATGGCACTAACATAAGCAGTGGAAGCACTTTGCTCACATCCTTGCTCTTACCCCCTTCAAGATAAAAGCAGGCACATCTCCCTTCCTCCAGGACTGAGGTCCCTAGGATCCACATGACTAGGGCCCATGGCACCTGTAGCTACTAAGTGAAGCAGGACATCCATGATGCATTTAGAGTATCAGAGTCAGGAAAGCATCATTACCAAAAGGTATCACATGGAAAAGCCAAATTCACTTGGCCTTGAAGTGTCATTGTTCGACACACACACACACACACACACTCGCCTTGGTGAGAAGGCACGAACTGTTTATTAAAAAATCTGACTCCGCTTTATATAGTATTTCTACAAAGGCCAGGGATTGGGGGAGAAGGCTGACACCTCTCCCCATCCTATTGGTCAAGAAAACTGTCCATCAGCTGTCTATATATCTAAGACAAAGAATGTAAACTCCCTAAGTTAAGGAAAATATTGCTTTTGTGTGTAACACCCATGTGTGAGAAACAACCCAAACTATGAAAACTGTCAGACACATGACTGAAAAAATCAGTATGACATTTGAAGTAAGATCTAATACACTTTTAGAGCATGGAGACAAACCAAGTCATCTCTGGAAATGCATTCTTCAGCCCTGTTTTTCAACAGCTCTCCAATAAGGATTTACAAACCACTCTTTCTTAAAGTCCCAGGCATGCTGAAACTCTCCAGGGTTTTGGTTCCAGACTCTACAGTTTGACGAGGAATGGCTGAGAGATGCTTGGAAGAAAAGATCCCACCCCCAAGACCTTACAGACTGGTTTCTACCATGGCCACTAAAGACCATTCTCTCCCCTTCTGCTCCCAGAGTTCAGAACATGGTCAGAGCAGGTCCAGAGCATGGAGGCCAGAAATAGCCACTCCCGGCCCTGTGTGACAAGACAGAAATGCTGTTTTCCACTAGGCTGTGCTGGGATATGTGCACCCCAGAGGAATTATGGTGCCAAAGTTAATTTCACTCTATTAAATGTGAAAAGCTTTCCTTCTACTTTTCAGGAACTTCAGTTTGTTTCTTTCCTTATGTAAGCAGAAGTGCGAGTGGTACAGCTACTTGACGGATACTTTTTGGCCAAGAGAGGAGGTCTCACTGCTCTATGGTCCAGGAGAGTGTTTAATCATGATTCTGTAGAGATCATTCCCAAGGAATATGTGGGAAGTTCAGCAGCTCAGAAACTCATGCAAATGTCCCCTACTCTCATCTCACTTCCATCATTCTTGGGAAGGACTTTACCACTATTTTCACAGAGGTTAGGAAAAATCCCAATGAGAAACAGGTTGGAAAAAAACCAAAAACCTACAGGTTGGGCAGAGAAGTGATTGAGAGTAGCCCTGCAGAAAAGAACTTGGGGGTAGTGGTTGATGAAAAATTCAACGTGAGCCGGCACTGTACACTCACAGCTCAGAAAGCCAGTGGAATCCTGGGCTGCATCAAAAGCAGAATGGCCAGCAGGTCAAAGGAAGTGATTCTCCCCCTCTACTCTGCTCTTGGTGAGACCTCACCCAGAGTACTGTATCCAGCTGTGGAGTCCCCAACAGAAGAAGGATATGAAATTGTTAGAGCAAGTCCAGAGGAAGACCTGACCGTGATAAGAGGACTGGAGCAGCTCCCCAATGAACACAGGCTGAGAAAGTTGGAGCTCTTCAGCCTGGAGGGAAAAAAAAGTAGCATGGAGACCTCACAGAAACCTTCCAGTATCTGGAAAGGGTCTACAGGGAAGCCAGAGTGAAACTCTTCCTCAAGTGACAGGATAAGGAGTTATGGGTACAAATTGGAAGATGTGAAATTTAGTCTAGATATTAGGAAGAAATTCTTTCCTGTGAGGTTGGTAAGACACTGTAACAGGTTGCCCAAGAAGGTTGTGAATGCCCTAACCCTGTCAGTGTTCAAGGTAAGGCTGGATAAGGCCTTAAGCAGCCTGGTCTGATCAGCTGAGCTCTTAACATTCTATGTGATTCAGACTGGGCTCTGGTATTATGTGACTCCCTGCTCCTTTTCTAGGCCTTTCCTAACTAGAACTGTGGTTTCCTTTGCTTAGACTGCACTGTGGGACTGTTCCTCAAAGGATTAGGCTTTTTAGGAACAATTACCAACTCTACTGTCTCACAGAAGACACAGGTTCATTTAGCACTTCAGATTCAGGTCTATAACACAGCTGCAACCACCTAACAGCACGGTAAGGTGATGTTTTGATGCCTCCACCTCTCCTCTGCCTGGGTTTTAACCTGTCATTACAAGACAACACCACACAAATATCTCCAAAAAGCTGCTCAGATGGTTTGTCTCACCCAAACACACACAGCAAATCAGAGTGAGCTAAGGAAGTGTCCAAGCCAGGCTCTGAGTAACTGCAGTAACTGCAGCAGGATGTGGAAGCCTCTTGTCTCCAGGCTCTTGATCACAGCTCAGCCTCATGGAGCAGCAGCCTTCATGTCAGGAGAGACCTCTAAAAGCCAGTGTGGGCAGCGTGTTCCTGCCTAGTTGGTATCTCTTCTGCAAATTAAGACAGGCACTTGAGAATGGAAAATGCCAACATGGTGCTTGGCATCAGCTGTGCCTGGAGTTTCAGCCAGCAAATCAAGCCCTGCTACATCCCCTTGACACCTTGGCCAGCAGCATAAGAAACAAGAGAGGCAGATTTAAGAGCCTTTACTCAATAGCCACCTGCTGTGGGGTTATATATGGTGTATGCTCTGGCAGGCCTCAGAGCTGGAGGGTAACATAGCAACCCCTATTCAAAGCTAAGGGACAGAATAAATCAGCACATTTGTCCTTCTCCAGAGCAGAGAAGGTCCCTCGCCAGTGCCAAGAGGGAATGGGAACAAAGAACCTGGCAGTCCCCTCCATTTTGAGACGCCAGACAGGATTAGGGAAGGCAGCTGAATCTGTTCATTTTTGGCAGACAGCAGATGAGGAGGCTGGGGAAAGACAGGTCCAAAGGACAGACAAAAGTCATCTACAAAACTCACCAGACTTTGGGTGGAAAGTTGTGCTATGGTTTCTCTCTGGGTCTTCTTCTGAGGCCAATGTGTGGGGCAGAGACCCTTCCCAGGACACTGCCAGGACAATGGGCATAGAAAAAGGGTTGAAGTTGAAGGTCAGGGATGTGAGAAGACACAGGAAGATGCCAAGATTCATGGGTAGTCAGGCAGCTGAAAGTGAGGCTCAAAATGCAGCCAATCCTGCCTCTTCATCACAGCATCCCTCAAGCAGCCACAAGGTGACCACTGGCCTTCAACAACAGCAGACAAGGGCAGAGTGAGAAAGGGCCCGTGCCCAACTGCAGGCAGTAACACGAGAGGCAGCAACCTGATGGTCCTCATCCATTGCAACACCCCGACCAATGTGCACTCCTTTACAACCCTGAGCAATACGGCATCCTTGTGCACCTGCTCCCTGATTGACAGGGCAGCATCTCTGGTACCGCCCTTGCTGGAGGTAAGAAATCTCCAAATCCCTCATCTCTCTTCTTGCAGAGGAACATTTTTAGATTGGAGTTCGTATCCAGCTCTAGGGATGACCAGGTCTGATCTGGCTTAGTCCAAGACACCATTTGGGATCACAGCATGTGGTGGTCTGGTTCTGACAAGTAGCACAAGGCAAAGTTCTGTAGATGTATTTCCAGAACAAAAACGAATAGAGCCAGCTGCCAGAGAGGGGAACACGTTCCTGCCACCCTGTCACTTGGGCCAGCTGCCTCCCTGTAGGCTGGGCCAGCATCCTAGCTAGCATGCCCTTCTCCTTGGGCACACCATGCCTGGGACTTTGCTTTGACTAGGGAAGGGTGTTAAGAGTTGTTGCTGCCACAGCAGGTCCCCAGGGAGCTTGCCATAAACCTGCCTGACAACCCCTGGTGAGCAACCCCAGGCCAGCTCCTGCAGAGGCTCCTCAGAGCACAAACAATACGCACTTGACATTAAAGGCTCATGTGTTCACTCTAATGGCATTCGGACAGCTGGGCACCGCTCACAAAACGGAGCCTAATATGGGCCCTGTGCTAATGGAAATCATTAACCAGAGCCCTCAATTTGCTAAGCAATATATTTACACAGCTGGAGAACAGCCCGAGTCAGACTCACTGGGCTGCCACAGGAGAGCACACAGGCTCAGACATACACTCTGTCAAACACACGTGCTCACTTGCACATACTCACCTGCTCTCACACGTCTCAGGCTCTCCCCAGTACACAGCGCCTCCCTGGTCACTTGTCCACATCCCTCTGTGCACACGCAGATTCCTCCTGACTTGGAAACCACAAGGAGAGCTGTTCCACTCATATAAATCTTGTCTGCTAGTAAAGTAATTCAGGCCATGCAGGGCCAGAACTTCACAGCATCCAGAGGATGGTCTAAGGCACCACAGCTGGCTCATACAGCTGCCCAGAACACAAGCTAGTTCCAGCACCTGAAGATACCCACACTGTCCTACTGCACACATTATTGGAGTTAGATGAGCTCCTCAGGGAGCTAAACTCGTCTTGCACATGTTTCAAGCAACTTTGCACAGACCACCTTGGTCGAGGATGCCTATTCACCCATGTACATCTGTCTACATGTACACTCCTGCCAACATGAACTGTTCTCACCAAAAGCATTATCACCTTTAAATACAGGGGGGCAAATAAACAATCAGGTTTGAAAGATATCTGAAGTGTACTAACAAAGAAGCACACCTAAATAGATTGAGTGGAGGGAGGTGCGTCAGAGAAGGCCAGTACGATTAAACATCACAGAAGAAATGCCAACTTCAATCATATTAGCAGCTCTCAGAAAACAGGAAAATGCACAACTGTTCCATAAACCCATCTGTAACATAATTGTACATTTTGGCAAGGAAAGAGTGTATAGGAAGAAGACAAACACGTAAAGCTAAACCTATTAATTTGAAGCCATATTCCTCCTAGAAACAGGCCCCTTACTTCATATGAAGTCTGGGAAAATATCCCAAATGCAGACAGTAACATGATTTTGGTCTCATGATTCCACAGAATCACGGTTCTTCTCT
Source organism: Donacobius atricapilla (assembly GCA_013397315.1). Classification (NCBI taxonomy): domain Eukaryota; kingdom Metazoa; phylum Chordata; class Aves; order Passeriformes; family Mimidae; genus Donacobius; species Donacobius atricapilla. The sequence continues at coordinate 2,444,625 of WBMY01017568.1, read as the reverse complement.
TTGGACCAAGCCACAGTGAGCACAGGTCCAAGTGAGCTTTCAGCTGTGGAAACGACAATCCCCACAGGAGGGGGGAAATGCAGTTACCCAACACAACAATGTCTTTGAAGGGAGTGGTGTGCTAGGGGTGATGGAAAACTAAGAGGACTCTTTGGTCCTCTTTCTTAAGAGCTCTAGTATCCTGGTGGGATTCAAAACCAGATCAGCTTGCACACTCTGCCAACCCATCCCTACTCAAGGCCAATCCAGCACAGGAGTCTCGCCTTTCCTACTCTTGGGCCCCAGTGGTTGGGAAATGCTGCTGAGCTCTGTTTAAAGGATGCTGCCTTCCAGTGGTGGGTGAATGATCCCTTTGCAGTCTGCAGACTCACTTGTTAAAAGTCCTTTGGGATGAAAGGCACCATGTAATTGCAAGTTGTAAAGGCGCATCCGATTCCCACCACCACCCTGTGTGGAAAGGAATAAATCCCCAGAATAGTTTTGGCAAGGACAGATGCCTGCCTGGGATTCTGCCTGTTTGTGAGAGCTGCCTTGCCCAGGAGTGGGCAGAGCCAGAGGTAGCACCAATATTCAGGCAGGGCACAGAAAGAGTAAAGACCATCAAGACTCCACAGAGGAACATTTACAGGTACGCTGATTTAACTCCACTTTGTCCTCCTTCCTCTCACCCCTGCTAAGTGTTAGAAAATAAACTTCTTCACTCTTCAACCTCGATGTGTGAAGCCCTCAGCTGTGAGCAAGGGACGGGGACCCACACGCCTGCTCCTAGTTACATCTCTAATTCCAAACATGATTCTGACCACGCCACTTCCCAACATCTCTGCCTCAGTTTCTCCAATGCATAATACACACATGTCCTGGTTTCTGCTGGGATAAAATTAATTTTCTGCCTAGTAGCTGGTGTATCCTGTGGCTTAGATTTAGGATGAGAATAATGGTGACAGCAATAACTAAAAAATATCAGTCTGTTAAGCAGTGTTCTTACTAAGTTAAGGACTTCTCAACTTCTCATGCCTTGACAACAAGAAAGTTTGGAAGGGCATGAGAAGCTGGAAAGGAAACAGCCAGGACATCTGACCCAAACTGGACAAAGGACTTTTCCATACCATATGATGGCATAAGCTGGTGTTTTGCCTTCCCAAGTAACCACGATGCAGTCCTGCTTTCCCGGAAGTGGCTGAACACCTGCCTGCCCATGGAAGCAGTGAATTAATTCCTTGTTTTGCTTTGCTTGCATGCACAGTTTTTACTTTCTCTATTAAATCGTCTTTATCTCACCCCACAAGCCATCTCACATTTACCCTCCCAATTCTCTCCCCCATCCCATGGGGGTAGCAAGTTAGGAACTTAGTCACGGGGTTAAGCCACAACAGTATGCCACAGCCAGGCAGCTGGGATGAATTAATTAACTTCTAGGTGTTTCAACCTTCTGATAGGAGGCGATTTCTTTTCAATTACAGTCTTGCTTCAGGCAGTTTTCAAGAAATAGTCGCTGGCAAACAGGACCAGCTCCTCCAGTGGAGCAACAATTCGCATTTAACTGCTTATTCATTAACTGTGATAGGGCCTCTAACAATTTATTCCAGTCACAGACCTGGAGCAGCTCAAGGAAGAACTTTTCACAGGCAAATTCCTCTCCTCCTGAAAGTCTGTCTTCCACTCCCAGATTCATATAGAATTTTATTTCAAGGAACAAATAAAAAATAGACCATGTCAGAGCTTCATTTTATGACAACTCTTTTCCTTTCTCTTCCAAGAAAAAAAAAGTCATCTCCGAATGATATTCTGACAAGGAACCCAAAACTTTGCAGTGAGCACTGTTTTCTTATGTTTTTCATCACCTTCCCCTAAAAGACTGAAAGATCTGTCTGCCATCACCAACATAAGGCTGCCTAACACCTATTTCTTTCCATACCATCACATTGCAAAGTGCAGTTCAATGGTTTACAAACACATCATTGCTCTTAGAAAGGTTAAAAAAAAAGTTATAAAAAATCAAACATTTGCAAATGTGTGTGCAGAGTTGTCAGGTGGCAACTACCAGACTTACAGAGGTGCCACCGGACAGACAACACTGAACCTTTTTGGAAGGTACTTCAAAGGGCCTAGCAGATGCTTGTTGGTCATTTGCCCAAAAGCAGAAATAGCCAGTTTCAGCTCTGGGTCCTTGCTGGCACCAGCAGGATAAGCCTTTCTTCTCCCCTCTCACACATCTTTAGATATGTCTTTGACAAAGCTGACTACAAGCTTTGATTTTGCCTGCTTGTCAACCTGAAGGAAAGAGGCTGCACAAATAAAAGAGACAGATGGGTCATTCAGAGGGGCAGTCTGTCGTTGCTCCCTGGCCAAGTTGGGGAACTCACCACTCCAGGGTCTCAGTAAAAATCATGCTCTGAAGGTAAAACAAATCTCTTAGTAACAAGTGAATGAAAGGGTATTTCCCTACTAGTGAGCTGTGTCTTGCACCCACTTTTTTCCCTTCTGGTAAGAAATTGCCTGTGCTTCCTGCATATGTGCAGCAGTTCCTGCAAATACTACAGGGTCTGCATGTGCCTGAGCAGGAGAAGAGGCAGGCACAAGAGTAGCTCCAAACAAACAGACACAGGCAAGGCACCATTTGGAGCTCAATCTTCAAGTGCATCTGAGCAGAGTCCTTAGTTTTGGTCTGTACACAAGTGACACTACCGCACCCTCTCCTTCCTCTCCACCCTCCCCGTTCCAGCCCTTGCTGTGTAGCAGGAACACCCTCCTCTCAGAGAGATCACACCAGCTGCCTCACGGTCCTCCTCCCTTGGGGCCAGGAACCCCAGGTACCGTGCTTCCCACAGAGCCCGCACGTGGTGCCTACTTGGGTGTGTGCAGCTTCCAGTTTGCATGAGGCCAGGGCAAGCAGATTCCCTCTGGCCAAGCAGGCTAGCACAGAGCAGCATGCTGCTTTCAACTTGAAGGGTACACAAATTAAACCTGCAAAGTGAGGATTAATTAGTCTGGCATGAGCAGGCTGTGAACACATGCTGACATAGTGCACTTGCCTCTGGACAAACCACCCCAGCTGTGGAAGCCAAGCACAAGAAGTGGGTGTATTATGGGAGAGGTGTGTGGGAAAAGAGGATCACAGCTCTAGGGAGTGGGAGAGGCAATGGGTGCCAGGTTCCCACAGCCACGCGAACAAAAAGGGTGCAGGAACAACTGCAGTGGGCCTGGGTGCAGTGATTAGATGTGCCTAATAAGCCGTCTTGGACTTGAAGCTCTGACAGAAAATAGTGGCTCTCTGTGACCCTGTGCCATCCCTTAAATCTCTCTCTCTGCTCCATCACCCAGATGTCATTAAATCTGACCCTCTGTCTGTGCCTTGACACTTTCCATTCCCTTGAACCACACAGTGCCACTAGCTGTAGCCACCACTGACACACAAGGCTCTCCAGAAGCAACTGGGCTGCACCTTGTTGCTACCACTCCCCACCTCCCCCTATTCTTAAACCAGACCCACAACCCACATGAGACCACAAAGCAGGAACAGTGCTGAAAATAGAAAGTCAGCCTCCTCTCTCACCAGACCCTTGCTACTTTCATACTGCTGTGTGTATTACAGAGCTCTTGGTTATTCCACAAAGTCTATTCTGTGGACACTTACATGATTCAACAGGTGCAAGGGCATACCTGGCAGGAATTTATGAAAAGCAGGAAGCAATAAAAGTTCTTATCCTTAAGGAAACAGAAGAGAGACATGACAGTCCCACTTCTACCTGCTATGGGCAGGCTAAAGGCTGGTTAGCCTTTGCCATGAAATCCAGTAAAAGCCAGATATTTGGAGTAGTTTTTAACAGACAGCCACATTCCCCCCCTTGACTACACTGGACACTTCCCCACACTGAGGAAACTCTGGACGAAGTCTTTTGTCAGGAATTATTCAGACCAAGGGCTGGGGTTCTCCAGGACCAACTATCATCTTCAGCAGGCAGTTCAGTGGCTGGGTTGGGAGGAGCATAGGATACCCAAAGGGATATTCACGCTCCCACTTAGCAGAGGGCCTTCTTCATTTTGCTCAGCAGAGGCATGCCCATGAGCTGGAGACAAGGCACCACTGGGGAAACTAGAAGGCCAAAATCTCCATGACAGCCTTCTGACCATAAAGTAATCCAAGGTTATGACTGGCCAGGGAGGTCATTGTTGAATCTTAAATCAGGGTCAGCTTTAGACACTTAGTCACATACTAGAAACAATCAGGAAGGTTTGGGAAACTTAGCAAGCTGCACTTTGGGATTTTTGAAGCCTGAGATGCCCGAGCAGTTTATATTCATGATACAGTACAAATAAGGACACAGCTCTAGAAACATGGCTTAAAAGTTCTCCTCATCCTATCTCTCTTCAGGTGAGTCACACTTTCTGCTGGTTTCTCAGTGTAACTCACTCTGAAATTGCAATCATGGTATTTATCTGCATATTTATATGCATCCAATGATAAATGCTTGCATAGCTCCTTGGAAGCCTGTGATGGAAGGGGCAACATCTATTTTTTTATATATATACATATATATATATATGCATACACACACTGAACCTTCTGATTTTTTGGAAATCTTTACTTTGTGCTGCACAGCCAGAACCAGAGGTTTGCACCAATACTGCTCTGTCACGTGGTATGCCTTGCACTTGTGAATAGCTCAGGCATCTGCCCAGAAGGCTCTGGCCAGCATATCTCCTGCTCAGCTCCAAGCTGAAAAGGTCCCTTGTTTTAGGAGAAGAAAAGCCAGCATGTTTCTGCAGTGGACTTTTGGGGTGCAGAGTAAGAGATAAGAGACAGGGAAGACATTCGAGGGATCTGGCCCCTGTCCAAGCAGAGGGCGTTCTCAACATTGATAAGATCAAGGCAGGAGCACAAGAGGTTTATGTTCTGATTTAAAATTCTTATTTTTACATAGCAGAAAACATCTCTGTGATCAGCCAAGTTATCAGATTGGCCTTGAAATCCATCCTTCCTTTCTGCCAGCCCCAACAAGATCCTTGAGACACAACTTGTAAGCCCCTGGGTGTCTTCTACCCACCTACTGCTGTTAAGATAAGCTCAGCTCCACTAATCCCATTCAAAGACTGCATGTAGAAATTTGTCGAGGAAGAAGAAAAACAGGAATAAATGACAGACTTTTAACCCTCATCCCAAGATGGCCTGGAGATTTGAAGACTGGTGGTATTATAGATAACACTGGAAGACAGGTCTCTGCATTCAGAGCTGGCCAAGCCTGGTCTAGGGCAGAGGCAGTCACACCCCACTAGCACATGGTCACACAGTCATCCTCCTTCCAAGTGCCAAGGAAGCATCTCTACTGCAAAACACACCTGGCCACACAAACATACTCTGGATGCTAAAATACCCACAACATGCCTCTCTCCCAGTGCCTTGCTGCCAGTTACAGACATGAAAGTGCCTGACACTTTGGGGCACCAAGGACCAGGTCTGCACACTCACACTGCTCAGCTCATGTCCAACACCCACACAGGCCAGCATCTGCCCCTGAGCTTGCAGTGACATGTGCTTTGCTACATTTACCTATTATGTACAAATCCATAGTTCACGTACACGCTGTCACCTCTAATTTATCTCTGCTCACCTGCCCACAGGGGATGATTCTTCTGTTTCATTATCCTTTACTGGGTGGAAACAGAAGCAAGATTTTTTTCTGTACAATATTATTTGCTCTTCACTGTAGGCTGCCACCTCTCACAGCTGCTCTTCCTGAAAACATTTCAAGCTGAGCTGCTGCACGTTAGAAAAGGTTATCAATCTCTCTTCCATAGTCTGTCTATGTTCTTAGACTATCACTGTCCCATCATCCCACGTAAGAACTGCTGACTGAGTGGAAAGGCTATAGCTGATCACCACCAGAGCTGGCCCTCGGGAAACTTAAGTACAGGAAACAACAGCAAGGTGACACCTTAGTGTTAAAACAGCGGCAAAACCCAACCTAGGCCACCCAAGAAAGACTCCCAAGGACCACAAACATTTCCAAAGGCTGTAGCTGTGTTTCCATGACAGAGGGCAAAGACACTGCCCCTCTGTCTCACCTTCCCATGGGAGACTCTTCAGCAGAAGACAGAGAAAGGAATAGCAATAATGATGCATGAGAAAAAGACACCTTGCACCCTGACACAACAGCAAAGCCTCAAGACATCAAGGCAACCAAAGTATCAGCCAGGAGAAGGGTTTTTTTTAAAAGCAGGCATCATCTCACAACCATGAGACACCGATCTCAGCAAGAACAGGATGAAAATGGTTCACAGATGATATTAGAAGGTCAGTGTCATCCCTTGCTTCAACAAGATGGAATAAGCATGATCCTTTCTCCTACAAGTTATTCAGCACCAGGAAAACAGAAGGGAGAAAGCAAGGATCCTTGCTTCAAATCCTTGGCACAAGCCATTAGATATCCTCCCTGCTCCTCAGATCAGTTCACTCACTGCATCTTCATCCAGCTATACGCTGTCTGGATATCTGTGACCATCTCAGTTCAGAAAGAGACTCTACCTGAGCTGAAACAGGAACACTCGTGCATTAGTGCTACAGTGACACAAGCAAAGCAGTTCACATGGTGATGTTCCTTGTTCAGACACACAGACAGGTGCCTGGTTCCTCCTGTAACACACATCAACCTATCGCTATGAGATCTGTCTTCACTTCTTCTACCCTGACCACAATGGACAGGTTCCAACAATAAATCTGTGCCACCAGACCCTCAGCAACACAGAGCCAAGCCTCTCATCTTGCCTCCTGCTATCACTCTTTGCAAAAGGCCAGATTCAGTAGGACCTCAGAATAGCCCTTCCAATAGAACTTAGGTCCCTAGTGTGCTCTGACTCCATTACTGAATGTTGGACAAGACCCAGAAATCACAGAAGGGTTGAGGTTGGCAGGCAGCTTGAGAGACAGCCGACTTCAAACACCCTCCTCCAAGCAGGGTCTGCAGGAGCCTGTTCCCCGGGATTGCATCCTGGCACACTATGACTCTTTCCATGGACAGAGATGCCACAATTTCTCTGGGCAACCTGAATATCTTACATTTCAACTTGTACCCATTACCTCTTGTTCTGCTGCTGGGCAACACTGAGAAGGAATACCATGCCAAGAATGTCCTGCCGGCTGGATTGAGGTTTCCCTTTATATGATGAGAGCACGGCACTGTCTTTCAGAAGTATTGACCTCTCTCAGCTGTTTCCAGAGCTGAGGCACTTCAGCAAAGGGTTCTGCCAGGGACCTGCTGCTTCCTTTCTCAGCTTGGTACACAAAAGTGGGCATTCACAATCACTTGAAAAATGGAGGCAAAAATGCACCTTTACTTAACAGCTCTGCCACCACAACAGACCAGCAAGAGGCTGTGAAGTATCACATGCTATTATGGAAGCCACAAGTGCCTCAGGTGGAGAGGCACTGTCCCAGCTTGGCAAGGCTGGCCAGAGAAGGGTGGATTTTGTGCCATCTGTCAGAAAAGTGTTCTCTCTGTTTCTGCTGTTTATTTTACTGCAAACTGACACGGGCTTAAGGAGCAAAGGGATAATTCTCCTTTCAGATTCTCCAGGGGCACAATAATAAGCCACAATAATGAGCTTAAGGTGTCAGGAAACCAGCTCACTGAGGCATCACTGAAACCCAAGGGACTAGAGAACCATCACCAAGCACCACTGGAAATAACTGGTGTCCAGGGACAAACACCCAGAAAAAACCACAGTGAAAGAGTACCGGGCAGGCATAAAGGTAGGTGATAAACAAGATTTGCTGAAACATTGCAGCAGGATTAAACAGTTGGCTGGTCTGAAGTACAGTCACAGTCTGGGGAGAAGCATGGGGGCACAGAAGGACACAAATATTGAAAACAATCCAGGCAGAAGCACATGAAACTACATAAGAGATCAAGATTAGTTGTGCAATCAGGAGTACCGGGTCACTGTGGGGCTGCTGGAAGACAGGACTGAAGAGCCCTGACAGAAGGCATTTGCGAAGTCAGAAAAATACCATCCTCAGCTCTGCACAAAGCTCTAGCCAGCTCTACCTGCTCCTCCTCTCAGATACCAAATTCATTTCCAAAGCAGTGATGGGCAAGGACATCCAACAGCATGCTTATCAACTGCAGCATTTCTAGGTACATAAAGGCATCGTTCCTACTGCCTGCTGGACAAGGTAAAAACCTTGAAAGGATCCTGGTCTGTCATTCATCCCTCTTGCAAGGCTATAAAAAACACTGCAGTGAAAATTGCAGCTTCATCCTGAAGGATATTTGTTTTCTTCCCCCTAATCTGTTTTTGCTTGTGTATCACTAACATGGAGAATCATGTGGACTGAGGTACACCTGCCTTGGTGACAACATGCAAGGTCACAAACAAAATCCTAGAATGTTTTGGGTTGAAAGGGACCTTCAAGATCATCTAGTTTGAACGCCCCTGCTATCACAAGGACACCTTCTACTAAACCAAGTTGCTCAGAACCCCATCCAACCTGACCACAATTCTTCTTCCAGGGATAGGGGAGCCACAACTTCTCTGGGCAACCTGTTCCAGTGCATCCATCACCATCACTGTAAAGAATTTCTTCACAAAATCTAATCTAAATCTACTGTCCTTCAGCTTAAAGCCATTCCCCCTTGTTCTATCACTACACACCCCTGTGAAAAGTCCCTCTCCAGCTCCCTTATAGCCCCCTTTACATACTGGAAGGTGATACAAGGTCTCCTAGGAGCCCTTTCTTCTCCAGGCAGAGCAACCCCTACTTTCTCAGCCTGTCTTTGTGAGGAAGGTTCTCCAATCCTCTTACCAACTTCATAGCCCTCCTTTGGGCTTGCTCCAACAGTAACATGTCTTTCTTCTGTCAGGGACTCCAGAGCTGGATGCAGCACTCCAGGCGGGGTCTCACCAGAGCAGAGAGGGAGAATCACCTCCCTCAACCTGCTTGTCACATTTCTCTTTGATTCAGCCCAGGATACATACAGCACTGACCAAAAGAAAGATAAGGTACCCACAAAGGAAGCAGGGATTGTCTGATGAGTCCAGGAATGTGCTGCTGAAGACAAAACTCGAAGGTGCAGGCAACAAAATCTACAAGGACAAGACTTGTGCACCCCTGACAGGGAATGCAGGCTGTCAAGCATGGAGAGGCTTGGGACGCTGCAGCTTCACCCCAGCTAAAAAGACATCCAAGCAATGTAGCTCTTATCTGTCATCACCCAGTTCCATATCCCATCTGGTTCTGCAAACACCAGTTCATTATGCAGGTACAGTCCCTTTCCCCCAGCTACCTACCAGACCTCTCACCCCTACCAAACACTACTTGGTCAAGAATCAAAATGACACCCTACCAGACAGCTAGGCTGTATGAGCTCATAGCAGAGGATGTAGACTTTTACACCAAGGAAGCTTTGAAACCACAGTCTCCAAAATGGAAAAGACGATGTATTATTAGCCTTGTCAGCACCTAACCTAAATTGCAACTACATTCTGTACTCCACACTAGCAACTTTTGTTATGCAGCTGATCAAGCCACAGGAAATCTCCAGAACTCATCTTATGGACACAGATGTTCAGTAAGAATCACCACAAATAGGTATCTATGGAAAGATGAAGGAACTGCTCCAGAAAAGGGCAACTTACATGGATTTTAATTACTCTAGTCTTCGCTCCACAATTCTTCTTGAGCAGCATCTTCTGAAAGAGAAGTAGAATCCAGGGATTAGTAGAAATAGTATGAACAAAAAGAAAGAGCGATATTGTAAGGAGTCCCTTCTAATCAACATTTCATTAAAACAAGATGGATGGATGGTTAAGATATGAAAGATTAAGATTTATCAAAGGTGGCCAGCAAGTAATCAGCCTAATTTGAGACTGTCTCACACAGCCTGCACAAAGTCCTCTGGCAGTGACTGATACCCTGGGTTTTGAAAGAACATACAAGAAACTTCACAAGGAAAGAGAGAGAACAACTGCCTGAGAGGAAGTTTCTTCTTAATTTCTGTTAATCAGTGGTTAGACTTTGCCCTGAAGCATGTGAATTTTCCAAAGGGAAAAATGGTCTATTTCATGTAAATGTGGATGTTCCCATTATTTAACAGATGTTTGCATTATATTTATTTATTTAGAATTAAAAAAAATCAAGGTAAAAGCCCCTGTCTGCAGTTCTAAATCTCTGCCATATATTGCAAGAGTCATTAAAGTTGTCATAACATGAACCACACAACTTAGCAAACAAGATGTACTTGAACCAGCAATTATTCTGGGAAATTACAGAAATAAACGAGTGAGTTGAAGTTCTATGCCAGTTTTGAGACAGCGTTTTGAAAGCTGGCAAGTGAATAAAATCATTCTTTCCCCTCAAAAAATTATCACAAAACAACTCCCAAGTGGAAAAACAAGGCTTCAAGAGAACAGTTCTTTCATTTAAAAAAAATACTTCAGCTACATTTTTCATACTGAAAAACCCGGCAAGGGAGGCATGTCAGGAAGAATCTTCTCCATCAGCTTTTGGAAGAAATAAAAGATTTTCCTAGCTTCTGTTTTTAACAGTTCTCCAGTTGGAAAGCTGTGTGAAGTATGGGAAAACCCTCCCCACACTCAGATGCTTTTACAAAGCGACTGAAGTGTTTTTCAGATGAAGTTCTTAAAGTTCTTAAAGGCTGTAGAAAGACATCCCACCATTTTAACAATAAGAGTGGTAAATAATGAGACTTTTCTATTTTCTCTCTTTGTTTGTTATCCTTCTGCTTTCTCTAGCACAAAGTAAAATAAAAGCAACACAGTACAGGGAGGCTTGGGAACTCAAAAAGCTTAAAAAATCCCAAACATACAAACAACCTCAAAAAAAATTCAGAAGAAAAAGTACCACCCCAAAATTGAAGTCAGTGCTTAGGTGAAAGTATTTATTACTTTTCCAGTAGAAAGTACGGCTAGGAGGTGGGAAGAAGTCCTATTCCTCCACTGCCCTCTGTCACTCTACATCCCATATGCACATCTTTGCAGTCCCAATCCACATTACTGCCCAAAACTTGGAGGGGGAGTTAGAAATCCACCCAGCATTTCTATGCACATCTGCCTCTTTGATCTAAAATCCAGAACTTGGCACAGTCACATCCCATTTTGAAACTTTCACATGAATAGTTTGGGGCTCAAGGACAGTGCATTTCACTATCTGTTAATCCCTTAGCAGGTGAATCCTACTGCTGTCTCATTATTCAAAGGACTCAACAGTAGCCATGCCTGCCTGCTCTGGTCCCAGGTCTGACCTGGCAGCACAGCTCCAAGGTTTCTAACCCAAAAGGACCCAACAGGTCTTTGCACAAACCAGGCAGGAGACAAAGGGAACTGCTGAACTGAACTAGCCCAGCCCATGGCTGCCCAACTAAACAAGTAATCCTGGGAATTCCTATAAAATATCGCAGGACTCGGCTCCCAGCCAGGCAGCAAGGTAGCTACAGTAAGGCTGGTATTTACTGTGAGGTCACTGCCTTTCTTAAGACCCCCATAACCACACAGTGAAAAATAGAGAAGGAAGGAGACCTTGGTAGGAGTGACAAAACTCAGGGTGCAAGGAAGGGCAAAGTGAGGAGCTGTGAAGTCTTGCAAAGTTTTGGTCTCTCCTTAAGTTTTTCTTTCAGCTGCTGTGAAACGTTGGCTGGTGGGATGAGGAAGGGTACGTCGGATAGCTCAAGCCACAAGCCCACTGGTGGGATAAAATGTGCAAGACAAAGTCGGGTTGAGCAATGAAAGTGAGAATCAGTACTCATGATTTTTAGCCCCATCCTTTAGGAGGAGAATTCTGTTAGAGCAGAACATACCCTGCTGCATCCCATATGACTACAAGCTTTCTGACTTTGGGTGAGACCCACGGCTTCCCCAGGCTACAGTAAAGCTGAGCTTTATAGTGGTATTTGGCTGAACCCCCAGGATGAAGTGAGGCTGTGACACAAAGTTCTATATTGCCTCAGCAGCACCACTGAATCCTCTGCTGAAAGGGGAAAAACAGAGCTCAGTTCGCCAAGGAGTAAGTACAACACCTTCCATTACAGTCCAGTGGGATGAAACACCTAGCACGGTCACACTCACAGGTCCCCCAATGACTTCATTGGGGTACAACAAAAGACATTATTTCCCAACTAAAATCAGCAGAGGCAGCAAGATATTTACCCATCCTGGCCTTATATTAAAACATATAGGGAGGACCAACAGAGGCAGAAATTACAAGTTGACACCAAAGAGTGAATAAAAGGTTTGAAGCTTGTAGGTAGATGGACAATCAGCTAGACTCTTCCAAGAGAAATTCAAGTGCTCAGCTGTATCCCAAGTCCTACTCTTCCGTTAGAAAACAGAAGTGCTCTTTTAGTGATGCTGTTGTGATAAGCTTTAATTATATGAGAATCTTACCACTAGTTACACTACTGCTATGGTTTGCAAAGGTTTCATTGTGCAGCAAGAAGATACCCTACATAACAGTTTTTGTTCCTCTTGTGTCTCCTCTTTGTTCCTGGCATTCCTCTTGATGGACTTAGTAGAAAAATAAAAACGTGACATCCCCTCACCCACAGGCTGTTAAACTGGAGCATAAACCTCAGCATATGAAGCTCCCTGGAATTGCTAGGTTCTCTTACTTCCACTTAGACTGAAAGCAGAGCAAGACCATTGTGCTGCACTCTTACAGCTTCCAGATCCCACATTACAGTAAGATCCGAAACAGAGAGGGAGAGAGAAAGAGATCAAGCCAGCCATGTGATCCTGCAGCTGGGAATGAATACATAGAAGGCAAGTTATCAAATGTTATTCTATTTAATCAAATTGCTTCCACCTCACTTGTAGCCACACGCTTTCTGCACCCAGCACAGGAGAGCCATGCTTTACAAAAAGTAAGTCAAGCCATCTTTGAATGGTTTTCCATCCCGCAGTCTTCCCTTTTCTTGCCAAACCTGAGTGCAGACTTTAGGACAGGGAAGCTAAAATGCAATGCTGCCTAGCAACAGCCAGGGACTTTCCATGGCAGCCTCTCCTCATCCTCCCTCGGGAGACCTCCACATCGCAAGCCAACCATGAGATGCAGCAACTCATTAACTCCTATTTACACAGATACAAGGCAGGGCCGAAATAACATTTATTTGGCTACATGACTTGCAGTAGCCTAAAGCAGGGGAAACAGCTTATAAGGTGACATATTCAGTTTAGTAACCCTGGGATCATTCTTAACTACTACATCAACGTGAAAGTGCAGTTTTATTTCCTCAAGCTATTTTCTGGGAGTTGTGACAATGAGCAGAGCAGAGATTTGTCAAAGGTCATGGAGTATATTAGTAGCAGAGCTGAGAATAAAACCATAGGGTATGGTTTCCAAAACTTTCTTCCACCTGCAGAAAATGAAATGGAAGAAAAAGAGGCAGTGTCCCTATTTCAATTAAAAAGCCTTTCCTGCTGGTCTCTGACAGAACTGCTGACATCAGAGCTGAAAAATACAGCTTGGGAGCACTATTATTTGCATGAAGGGAAGTTTATTTTGCTGTTTACTGTGACTTCTACTAAAAGGAGGAAATGACATGACTAAAGGAAATGTTAAAGCCTTTTTGAGCACACAAGAGTTATGCCTCACTCTAAAAGTAAAGCTGAATTGAAACACTTTAGGGTTAACCCTCCAGAAGGCAGCAGCATCAGTTCAGCCCAAGAACCCACCCACCAATCCCACCTCCTGCTCATTACCCAGAGACTCTCTCAGTCCTGAGCCTGGATTCAAAAGAAAGTTCCAGGGGCTGGGAAAAAGTGTCACATATTCACCAAATGAAAAGCAGTAATGAACCCCTGATCTGCCACATGTGCGGCTTTGCTGCACATCAGTGCCACATCAAAACACCCCCATTAGAGCAGAGATCAGCCACCAGCCCTGTTTCTCTTGGAGCACAGCTCTCCTGTCCAGCCTTGCTTAAGGAAATACCTCCAACTGCTTAAGCAGCAGTGCTTCAAGTCCTCCAACACTGACTTTAGCAGTTCTGAGCTAACCCAGAAGGAAATGGTGAATGCCTGCATTTGCTTATGCACAAAAGCTTCCACAGAACTATTCTGCACAAACTACACCATCCAGATGACTGTAACATATATTAACAATCAAAATACAGACATTCTTAACACAAGATCACTTTAGGAATAATGATATCCCCAAGATGAATGAATTTTTGTCATACTGCCACAACAGTTCAAAACTAAGTAATTTAAAACTCTGCCAATGCAGTTTAAAGACAGGCATCACAATTTTCAAATGTTTAAGAGTTTGAATGAACTCTTAAACCAGCATACAGTGCAAAATATTTTCTATTAATAGATATTAAGAAGCACATTTCATCTTATGTCTGCTTTTTATATACACATTTCTGGTTTTAGAATAGTTTCATTTTCACTACCTCCACAAGACAAAGTAACTCTTTTGTCCATTAGTGCATTAGTGTTGCGGGGGCAGGGGAGGGAGGTGTTAATTGCCATTATTTACTAATTTTATCATCTGGTCACAGTTTTATACTTAGGGACCTATCCAGAGTTGGATGTAGTTTAACTACTAATGGTTTTCTCAGACTAGTTTAGCCTATTTCAGGCCAGAGAGCGTAGGAACTCTGAATTTCTCAACATAACTCATCATTTAATGATACACTTCACCAAGCGCTACACACTGATATACAACCAGCTTGTTACAATTTAATAATGTTGCAGGGATTTTCACTTGCTTAATGAAAGAGATGTCAAAATTTAAAAAAAAAAATCTGTATTCAGTAACTGCTTTAATTTTACCGAAAGATCAGACTTCCCAAAGAATATCAAGCAGGCCAGAAGTCTGTCTTTCTTTAGTTTTCCTCAGGACCCTCCACCCGACAAGTGCACTTTAAAGGTATGGACATTTCTGTTTCTTGTTGGCATCTTAAAGCTCTTGACAGGATACAAAGTTTAAACAGTCCAAATTCTCAGCAAAAGTCTCCTAAGCTCCATTAGCCCTGTTTTACTTCTATGCTGTTAATTCTACAAGTCAGCTTCCCAGTTGTCCAGAGTCTTCCAGGAACAAGAAGGCAGACCAAGCTTGAATGTCTAGCACAGAAATAGAGAAACAAACTGATGATGTTGCTTGCTTCATTAAAAAAAAACAAAACAAAAACAAAAAAAAAAAGAAAGAAGAAACAGTACTATGTGAGGAGAAATTGCACTCTAAATCAGAGTGGACGGCTGATGAAAAGGGAAAAACCATGCCCAGTGATGCAATGTGCATAGAGAAATGCAAGGTAGGGAGACAGCTCCATGACCCATTCTGAAGGGGCCTCAGTAAGACACATCTTGGGACAGCGAGGTGAAGTGAAAACTGGTGCAGCAGCAATGCCTACATGTGAGCTCCAGCCTGATGCCAATCGCATTTCACACAGTGAGCCAGCCAGGGCAGCACAGCCCTATGGCCCCCCTCCCCTGGGAAGGCATTTCAGAGTGAAGAGCCTGCCCCATCTCCTTTCCTAACAGCCCTCAGGGACAGGTTTGGGCCAGGAGGAGCAGCTTTCCCAGCAGCCAGCTGCTGCTGAAAGCCTGTCCTCTACCCCAGCCCTGCTGGGGCAGTGAGAGCTGCAGAGGGTTGAGGCGCAGGGCAGGGTGCAGCTGCAGCACAGTGGGCAGATGAGGTCAGGGTGCTGCACAAAGTGGCCATTGTGCAGCACACTGTGGCTGTAGGCTTCTGCTTGACCGGGTCCCACCTCCGTCCCACGGCGCGGCACCGTGACAGCACAGGGGCCGCAGGGGTGGGAGGCCCACAGCCACTGCCCACCAGAGCGGGGAGGCACATGCAGGAAAACCAGCAGCAGCCTCAGGCTCCTGATGCAGCAGAGCAATACAGCAAGGTCCTTTTAGTGCACAGGCTGAATTAAAGGAGGGGGATTGGCCACCCCCAAAGGCAGTGCGTACATAGGCCAGATGTGAAACCCCAGCACAGCCCCAGACACAGCTCAGTAGCAAGGCTGACACTTTCAGTGTTTTCCCAACCCAACGTCTCCGTGCACCTTCAGGCTTAAACATCACAGCTTAAACATCTGCCTTAGAGAAATCCTCCACCCAGGAGACTAGGGCTTCATGCCCACGTGGCAGGCCACGAGGGAGTAGGGCCATGGTTCCTGTCCCTTCGCCAGCACAGTGATGAGTATTCTACAAGCAGCAAAGCCAGGTCTGCCATCCCAATAACTTTGGGAGATCAACAAGGAAAAAAAATTAAAGCTAATTTGCAGGTTGATTTTGGACTGGGTTTTTTAATTCCTTGGCACGGAGAAGTGCTGTTAGGACATGGGTATCACCTCTTGGCCCTGCAGTACAAAAACTGTACAGAAAACAAAGTAAGTCACAGGCTTACTGCTTTTAAGCTGAAGCAACTCCAGCAGACACCAAACTCCATCCAGGCTCAGGCTCCCAGGCACACATGACTTAAACTGGCAGACAAGCCACAGGGCCAAGCTTTCCTAGCAGGTACCTGAGGGTACTCCGCATTTCCACCACCAGGGCTGCGCTGTGCCAGGGGATCACCCACTCTCTGGGCCCAGGGGTGCAAAGCCACTATCCAGTGCATCCATGTACCAGACACAGACACAAGCTCTCTGCCCAGCCGCTGAAGCAGCACAGCAACTGCAAGGCTATAGTTCAGCCAAAGCTTTAAATTACAGTTATCATCAGTCACAGTCTCCAGACTTCTCCATCAGAAGTTTAACAGCCTCATAGCATTTTACAGTACTGGCCAACTCAAATGGTTTGGCCAAGTGTCCCCTCCTACCAAAAGAAATCCCAGCATACAAACACTAAGCTGTGGCAATACTGTGGAACATCCTGAAAAGCCTCTTAACTCTTTCAAATGTTATTTCTAGTTAATATTCAGCTGAATTAGTCATTCATGCTTTTTTTGACACAATTATCCTCAGTCCATCTGAAGTTCCTTCGAAATATCAACACATTTGGTCTCTTAACATTGTCACAAAGGGCTCCCATCTCTATTAAGATGGGAGTCCCAGTTATCCAGGCAGCACCTCTGCCAGCAAGGGCGAAAAATCCATAGTGCAAACACTGACAGCTTAGCGCATCTGGACAAGGCAGCAGAGGAAATCCTGATTATTAAGTGATCATTGAGAACAAATTCAAATTTAAAAAAAGCCAGGCAAGGTCTTACAAAAAAAGATGCACTGCAAAGGGCTTGCACTCAGCAAACAGTGCACCATGAAAACCAAAACAAAATAATTCCTATGGTCACCAAAAACCTTTCCAACATGGCATCATTAATCACCTCATTTTGTGCACTACAGGGAAGGGCTCAGCTATCACTGTTGAAGAGAAATGGATGAGAGCCTAGAGCAAATACAAATGGACAGAACAGCAAGTCAGTCTCACCAGTAACTGCTCTCTAAATAAGCACAGCTCAGCCGGATCACAGTACAGAAAGGCGATGTGCAAGTGATCATTGCAGAGTGGCACCAGGCTCCTGCACCTGGTCAATGCCTGCTACAGAAAAGAGTGAGCTGAAGTCTGGCCAGCAAGGTCTGCCACCTGGCAGAACATCTGAATTCCCACTATTCCCAAGGCCCAGAGAACAGACTGAATTATTCAAATTACAGGCTGCTTTTTGAAGTTTTCCCTGCATATCACACTAGAGCCACAGCTAACATAAACACAGCTACCTACTCACACAGTTGTGGCCTAAGCAAACAGACTGTCTGCCTGTCTGTAGGTGAGTCTGGTTTTCTATTGCTCCTCTGTCTCCTTTGTGGCATACAGTTTCCAGATACGCTCTGGACCTACATAGAGGCCCTGTCCCTTTGGGAACAGATAAAACAGATCATACTTGCCCTGGTACTTTTACCACCAGCCCTTTGATTGGAATTTGGAGATGGAGGAAGTGAACACTCTCTACGGAGTATCTCTGGCTCAGCAGCTGCTTTACCTGCTGGTCTGGCAGAGTCTGAGTCTGCTGATCTGCAGGGTACATCAGATGGTTCATCTATCCACTTCATGCCAACCCCAAATCCCTCACTGAGTTTTTTCTGGGGCCTGGAAAAAACGTAAAGCTCCATTTGTGCAGGAAATAGACCTGACCAAAAACGCCAGCATCTGTGGAGTAACAAAAATGTAAAGAAAGGGCAGGATTCATTAATTCCCCATCACTCATCTGCACATGCCAAAGCTACCAAAGTTCAAGTGTTGGGCTTGCCCCTCCTCCTCATTAGAGTCTGTTAAAGGAGGAGGGTACTGGGTGGTCTAGTTTCACAGCTGGCAGGCATGGTGGCAGCTCCTGAGAAAAGCTTAGAAAGCTTTTAATTCAGGGCAGCCAATGTAACTGCTTCCTCCCTTCCTTCCTGGCCCTGGCTCCAAAGTTGTCCATAGGGAATGTCCAGTCTAGTCTAACATATCATCTGATGTCTCTATAGTTTATCTCAATTCTAACTGAGGCCTTAGCTTGGACATGACTCCAAAGCCCTCTCTCCCCACAGACTTTTGCTTCAGGCAGAGCTAGGGCAGAAGGCACACTGCCTCCTGCAGCTTCATCCCGTTCCCCTCATCACTGCTGCTGCAGCACATGGGACCTGGCAGTGCTGGGGGCTTGAAACGAGCAGCCCCAGACTCTTCCACCCTTTGCTGTTTAAATGCTGTCCCCAAGTGCCCCAAGAAGGGGTTAAGACATCAACACAAGTCAGGCAATAGAGTAAGCACAGTTCCCCTTTAAGCAGGGAGATACATAGAGAGCTCTGAAAATCACAGAGCTGTATACCCTGGGAAAGAAGAAGAAAAATATTAAAAACACTGAAAGGTACTAACTCTTGTCAGCTGTGACACTACAGGGACATGAAGAGAATCCACAGATGGCTGCTGCAAACCCAGAGGACACAGGGATAAAAATGTGTGCCTTTACACCATCCTTGGGTCACTGAAAAAACTACAAGACATTCCAAATTCTCTGTGTACACCACAGGGCCTCGTGTACACCCAGCCACAAAGTGAACAGCCAAGCATGTAGAACACCAAATTTCCAGAAGAGACTGCATGCTCACACAGGTTTGCCACATGAAAGGATAGATGTGTGTGTGGAGGGCAAATGGAAAAAACAGACCAAAACAACCAGCTCAAAAGGGTTTCAAGTCTGGATTTTTAAGCCCATTTCTTCCTGGTTATGACCCAAATAGAACATTTTATATGTTCATATGAAGTATTTATGCTTAAAAATAAAAATCCTTGGGCTTAAATGCTTGTTTGTTAGTTCAAAACCCTGCCCTAAAGTTAGCACAAGGAACTTTCCAGGAGGTATAAACCCCACACATGATCTACGTAATCCACCAGAGAAAATATCCAGTGGAGATCAGTGGGTTTCTCTGAGAAGAACCTGGAATATGTACCTTTTCTTCAGATTTTTAGCCAGAGGATTGGTCTTAGTGGAGTTTCTCAAAAACAGGGCAACATGAGATATACTCATGGTACTAAATGAAGAAAGGATTTGTCAGTGGCCTGGATCTTCACAACAGGAACCTCAAAAGGTGGTTCTGAATTGCCTCCCACACTCTTCAGCGGAGTGCAAAGGACATTACCCTCTGGGAACTCTTGCCTTGGGTTCATCTGGTGCTGCTGGGAACACTCACAAGTGGAACTTTAAGCATAAAATACATAAGGTCACATCTTCAGATGAGAACTTGGATTCATGGACAGCAGGGAAACTTTAAAAAAGCCAAATGCAGACTGACTACATAAACAGCTTTGGAAAGCCAAAACAAGCCTGTCTTAAAGAAGCAAACATCCCAAGCCTTGGGGCTTGCTTTGGCTATGACCACAGGGCAGCAGAGTCCCTCTCCTCCTCCTAAGATACACACATGTATCATGTCTGCATTGTCCAGCAAAACATTTGAGCATATTCTCCTTTCACATGGCTATGCCTGTTTGGGAAATCTCATGTGTTTGCATGAGCACATGAAAAGAAACAAATACTGCATTAGAAACTGGAGACCAGAAGATGATTAACAAACCTGAGATAACATTTTTGCCTATAAATAGATACCCACGAAGTGGGACTAGTAAAACACTAATCACCACAGAGAGAAATGATGATGTAAGCCAACTGTTCCCACATTCCCCACCCAATCACCTACTTGTCCCCCTGCTCCCCTTCCCCACTGAACCTCACTTACACATCAGTGACAACGGAACATGCTGAAGCAGCTAGCCAGATAATAGGATAAAGGCCTCTTTCTCCAAGGAGCTAATCCATTTATGCAGAACGTAACTAATGACTGTACTTGGAGATTGCTGTCCTATGCCCACATGCAGCAGGGCCTGCCCACACGTGCCTTGCAGCACAACACTGCACAGCAGACAGTGTCCTGCTCAGATGGTGCACGAGTGTTGAAACTGAGAACTTGTGATGGAGTTCAACCTACTAACTTTGAAAGGGCTGGCCTAGGCCTGTACCCATGTGAACAGCCTGCAGATACTTCAGAGGAGCCAGTAGGGCCTGCCCGATGCACTGTCCTTCCTCATAAATAGGCATATGGTTCCCTTCAGCACTGCTGATCAGCACTTGCAGATTCTGATACCATTTTGTGTCCCTTCATTCACATCCTCACAGGGGCACATGGCTTGAGGTGGTGTAAAGCTGGTCCAGGGAACCATCCCCAGTGCAAGAAACAATACAACCAATTCAGTAACCAGAGTTTCTCCCTGGACACTCCAATGAACTGAGTGAGCTTCAGCATCTCTACTTGTCCATGGGTACACATTACTCCTGCCAACTTTTTGAAACTCCCCTGTGTGAGGACACTGAGGCACCATCGGAGCCAGAAGCAGATCACTGCCCTCCTATACAGGTGTCAGCAGAGCACAGCAACCCTCAGAGTTGTGCATGAAGTACTTGTTGGAGAACTGCTGCCCTCAAGCATGCCCTTCCATTGTCTGCATCAAGATCATCAAGACCCACTTTCCAAATAGTTGGAAATAAACCCTCAACTCAATAGCTTGCAAGATCCATATCAGAGCCTGTATAACATATCAGTGTTCATAACACAGGCATCGGTTTTAATGCACAGATCATATCAGTGTTTCCTTCTTTCAGTTCAGGATTTTGGCCCATCTCACGCTTACGAAATGGTCATGCCCTAGGACCAAGAGGGCTCCCTTCACTCACCACACTGCAGAGGGCAAAAGTTGAGATGCAGTCATTAAAAAGACCAGAATGTCTCAAGGCTAAGTTCATTAGATCCTCTGTGCAGTGAAAAGTTGATAACAAAAGCAAAAGTTTACACTCATTTATATGGCTAGTTTTGAGGGTGTTTGAATGATTTGGATGCTTACATCCAGAAAGTAAATGAACCAGTGCCTCAGCTCAGTACAGAGTTTTATACCGTGGACTGAGCACCATAGGCAAGTACAACAGTTGCAGCAGTAGTTGCACAGCTGCTTTCTACCTCTAACCCTACTAGCAGCCCCATCATGAGACAGCAATCTGGCTTTTTTTCAGCTTCTTGTGGTTCACTGTTTCACTCAGCTCTAGAGAGTCCACAGGCTGTTTAGCACAACTGCCCTTAGTAAGAGTCTGCAAAATGCAAACGGACCAACTAGCACAACAAAAATGCCTTTCACACTTCTTGTAGCAGTTAGGCTTGAACAGAACATTGATGTACTATGAAAGAAAAGAGACATGAATGCTAATGTATATATACAGCATAATGTGCTATAAATCTGCCTGCTCAGAAAATCTTTTTCAAGAGCACCACTTTCACTGCTCATAATTGCACTCATTCTACTAACAATAATTAGAAACTAATAGGGTTGGTTATGTTATTCAGAGGATGACAAGAAATTATATTAAGTTGAAAATCAATTAAGAGCTTGATTGGCTAGCACACCAAATACAGTACTACAGTGAAAACAAACATGCCATGAGCTCACTGTGCTACTTTAACCAGAGCTCTGAACAAAGCACTGCAGCTTAAATTACAACTCACTTTAAAGTATGATCAATATACAGTCTTAGCATCCAGTCAGGAACACCATGTTCTTGTATGAGGTTTGCCTGCCTTTTCAGCACCTACAGTAAACAGTAGCAGTAGCAAACTTTCCTGAACAAACTCAGAGGATTCCCTGACCGGTGGTGGTTTTCCCAGCTGCAAATCACATCACCTGAAACATAATGTATCGGTTTGGCATGAATGGTAAAAACCAATTAGTGATCTGCTTTAAAACTGACAGCCAGGTTGGCCAATTGGATACAAGTGTACACCTCTGGGACACACAGCTTAAATACAGGTGGGATTTTGGGAAAGGTCTCCTTCTGCTGCGGGCCTGCCATGAGGTAACACCGTTTGGGCAGCAGCGGGGCCCAGCTTAGGGGACAGATGCCAGCAGAGAAAGGGGAGCCACGGCTGCTGACATCCAGCCCATCCTACAGCCTGCACCACGCCGCCGGCCGGGCCGAGGGAGATGATCCCCCCACCCCTGGAGAGCAGCACCGAGCCCAGGCTGGGCCAAACCCACCCCATAAGACCAAGGGGTGGAGGCAAGAGAAGATCCAGGCTGCCGTTTCTGAGCTTTTCTACACCTCGAGAATTTGAGGCTTTCGCAGATGCTGTGGCAGAGACCATGTGGCCGTCCTCAGGCCCAGGCAGGAAATCTTAACTCTTTCCTAGCATAGACTGAGACTTTTTTAGACTCTGACCCTTCTCAAAGAGAGAGGAAAGGCCATATTGGAGATATGCAAAGGGATAATATGACGATATCAAAGTCAGTAAAGGAAGAGTGACTTCTTAAGTGGAAGAGATGAGAAGTTGCCTTAGTTCTATCTAGGCTCTAACCCTCCTTTGATTTATGGCAACTGACTGTAATATTCATTTAAATTGTGGACTAGGAATGGGGAGATGATTTTGTGGATTCAAGCAGAGGTGTCTGATTTTACTGAGTGGATACTGAATTAGAAACTGTAATCTCTGATTTTACTGAGCAGATACTGAATTAGAAACTGTAACCTAGTGATCCTATGAGACGTTTGAAGCCTCGTCACCAGTGAAGAATGAGAAATCCTTCCTTGTGGAACTGTGCATCTTCAAAAGGTGAAACCCTATGTGTAAGTCCACAGCCCATATGTAGTCATGGGAAAGACTGCATTTTGGGAGGCTCACAAATGCAGATTCCTGTGTGGGCTGCTTTTGTGGGAGCTGGAAGCCACAAACACTGTTTCTCTTGTGGAAAGTTACCAGAACAAAATCAGAAGCGACTTGTCTCTCTCAAAGACTGAATGAAAGACTATTTTATAAGTGGTACTGACCTAGAATTCTGATTTTCTGTCTCCTTACATTGTTTTGTGGAAAAATAAACTGTTGGCAGGGGGAGGGGAGTGCTTTTATAAAGGTTTAATAAGGTTTTTTTGTTCTCCTTTTAGTGTGTGTTAATAAATCTAACGGTTCCTATCTTTAAGTTGAGCCTGTTTTGCCTTTCTTCTAATCCTATTCCATAGTGGGAAGATAGACCACTACACTAAATTTAACAAAACAAATTTGATGAATGTGAAACCACTACTTCTTTGGTGTTTCCGCCCAGTTACAAACTTTAAACCATTACACATGACAAGGAACAGGTTTACAGAAGTGAGATGAATCAGACATCCGACTAGCTCTATTTTAAAGATATTTCTACCTGTACTAGGAATTACACAGATCCACTAGATTTGAAATTTGGAAAATGATTTTTTTAAAACTGTTTCTTGTTTCTTAATCATAGTATGCCCACATACCATCATGGGAGAGCCTACAGGATTGTTTGATGAGCCTCTGAAGTCACGGGCAATATAGGGAGTTTCCAAAGCCTTCACAGGTAGACAAATTTTTATTTTGTTTATGCTGTCAGAAAGAACATGCTTACAATAAGGGTGCAAAGTAACTTGCAAAGGGTTTTAGGCTTTTATCCTTTGTACAGCAGATCAACCTGTTTTTTTCATAATCAAACACAGGAAGGTGAAATTACAGCTTGCGAGCATATGCCAGGATTTAAAAACACTGGCATTTTTTTGAATTAAAAATACAGATTTTTCTAGCATAGACATGACCACAGACTTCATTTACAATAGGTTTCTAACTCTCTAGACAAAACTCAGTTTTGCAAATTCATTCCTATGAAAACTGCTTTGTATAAGTAGTTGAAGTCCAGCAGGAAACCAAAAATATTGTTTGCAGAAAGGAAAACCAGCAAGTTTCATAGGGTTTCTCTTAAGTGTCTTCATTTGTGTTTTATATTCAACTCACCTGTGGCACCCAGGACACCTATGCTTTTGAAATCTTAAATTCGGAAAAAGTGTTGTTACATGTGTTTTTGGCTTGAAGAGGGAGGGATTGTCTCTCCTGTATTGGTGATCATTTCTTCAAAACAAAATGCAGCTCAATAAGAAGTGTATCTGAGCTCACAGCTCTGGAAAAGGGCAGGGAGTTTTACAAGGCAATCTGCTGTAATTTAACTCAATCTCCATCTACATGAGAAGTAGATGCCTCTATTGAGTGCCTCCTCCTGAGAGATGAGCTGTGGACCAATGCCCAAAACTCCTATTGACATCAACAGGCTGAAAGAAAGTGTGAGCAGAGCCCAGCAGTGCGGTTCTCATGTGATCCAACAATGGAGAGGTTATTCAGAGCTAAGGCAGAAAATCAGAGCTCAACCCCAGCCCACGCCAAGGACAGCTGTGTTGTTGACAGCCAGGCTGGCTACTCTACCACTCCAAAGCTTGTCTCAAATACAGCATTTCCTAGTGTTTACTCTAGTCACAGGCTTGGCCTTAAAAGCTCAGCCAGCTTCTGCCTATTGAGCAGTTAATGGCTGCTGCGTTTTCAAGACTCAGACATGCCCCGGACAAACTGCTTGCTCTCCGTGTGTGATGACAAGCTGGAGCACAAATGCCTGGCATTAATAGTGAATCAGCACCATCACATGACTGCCCTGTTCCTGCTGTTACCATACTCACACTACCGCCTCCCTCCTTCCTTCTCACCCATAGCAGACTGCAGGGTGCAAAGCACACCTGTGTCACCGCTCTGACTCCCGTGCCAAGCCATGCTGGCCAAGGAAGGTGTTCTGCTTCACAGATACAGAGCTGAGCAATGCCAGGGAAAAGCTAAGGAAAACCAAGCTGTTGTTTTCCATTCCTTGCCACCATCTCTTCTGTATAGTGCTTTGAACAAGCCTTTAACCATCTGAATTCTAAGCAATAGCAGCCCCTGTTATCTTGTGGCTGCTGAATTCTACGAGAATTCAATGCTTAGTGGTGGTAAAGTAGGAACAAGAGGAAAAAAAAAAACCTAATCTATCTCTACTGCTTATTTCAGTTTCTTAACCTATAGAACACAGTCAGAAAAGCAAGCAGAAAACTGCCACCACCATCAGATGCCCTCTGGATTATATGAGGAATAACCAGATTGGTTCTAAATAGCCATTCACCCTCTCCAGTTTCCTCAAGCCACTTCACGGGCCCTCCAAAGAACTAAACCGAAAGGCTCTCTCCTTTTCAGAGGTTGCTACCACAAGCAAAAGATACAACTTATTACGCCTGAAGAGAGATCCATTCATCTGCGGACTACATACAACTTGGGCAGTGACAGCATATGGCGGAGCCGCCTGCAGACTCCTTCTCCGTCCAGGGAAGGATGAGATACTTGTATCTCAATGAGCCACATGCTGAGGGAGGAGTGGGCAGAGAGAGGTATCTGGCCAACTCAACAGCCACACTGGGACCCAACCCAGGCAGCCCCTCTCGTCCAGACACAGCAAGGCTGGGGGAGGTGAAGACAATCCTGCCCTGCTGCAGAAGAGGAGAGCACTATAGAGAAAGTCCTGACCTTCACTACCAAGCAGCATCTCCAATCTGGTGTTTTTGAAAAATATATACAGGTTGCAGCAAAACTTGTTAATCTGTCAGGCTCTTGAGATTACTTGGGCTGAACTCAGGGACTGGGAAACAACATGCTAACAGTATCCTTCTGCATGGTACTGTGTCAAAACAAGAGAGAAAATGTCCTTCAGAAAACCTTATTTGTAAAGGACTTGCAGAAGTCAATGCACAAGAGATAGAACAGTGATATGTTGCAGGATGGCCAGCCCTGGGGATCCAATCCAGCCCCCCCCACTCTGTGACTGCTGCTCACCCCACATCTAATCACATTTTAACCAGTTGTGTTGTTGCTGCAGTTAGGAGCGAGCTCTCAGTTTTGCTGAGTGATGTTTCCTGTGGCCAGCTTGCAGCCCACCATAAAACACTGCCAGTAGATATGGGAGACTCGGCTTTTTCCTTCTATTAGTTCAGTAGGAATCATTCTATGTGATGCTTTGAGAGCAAAATGCTAGAGGTCAAAACCCCAACCTTGTCCACTCACATGCAGAGCCGCTGGCAGATGCTTTCAGGTGGAAGTGCTTTACCTCCTTCCTTCTTGGCTCCACCCAGGCCTACCTAACCAGAGTCAGACCAAGAGTTCAAGTCCGACACAGCACCACCAGCACCACTCAGGACTTCTCCTTGAGTCACATCCCAAGGCTACATGCCAGTGGTGCCCATATGCCCATTTGATCTCCTCTCTTTGGACTGCAGCCAAAGACTCAGCTCTAGTCCAATACCTTCTTACCAGGCTTTAGGGCTTTGAGGAAAAAAAAAAAGAAAGACAGCAGGGTTGGGAAGGTAGCCAGCAAGCCTGCCAATCTAAATGATAAGCCCTTGGCTTTAACCTTAATTTTCTGCTACTGGTGCCAGGTGCTATTATTGCCCCTTTGGGAATCTTAATACAACAAAAATACTCTCTCTGTCTCCACCATTCTTAACCTTCCTATTCCACAGATCTCTACTGCCTCAAACTTCAGGCACATCCAATTTCCTTCCCTCATCTTCCTTTTGCTTAACCAAGCTCTCTGGTGTTCTCCAAATGACCCTGACCAACTTAATCCCTGCTCTCTTTCATGATTCACAGCAGCACCTCAAGAAACCACATTTCAGATATCTCAGCACATATTCTAGCCACTGGTTCACTCTCCTTTGGTAGTCTAGACAGATATATTCACCAGCATGCAAGTTTCCAGGAAAAGACAGCAAAATTACACAAGCCCATACCCCAGGAAAAAGGAGGCCAGTAAGTATGTCCAGACAGAAGCTCATTTGTCCATCTCTCTTGAACTGTAGCCCCTTTGCACATGTTACAAAACCAGAACAAAAAAATGCACTGAGACAAAACAAGGAAGGAAAATATCAAGGGAGAAGAACAGAAACATTTGGCTCTAGGAATGGACAACACATTCCATGCCAGGGCTCACACAACAGTGGAAGAGACGCAAAGAGGTGTGCGCTCATAAATGAAAGTCAGCTAGCAGCACACCTGAAAGGTGAACACAGTATCAACAGATGCCACGGGGAAAGGCAGAACTGGAGTGGACTTGCACTAAATTAATTCTGTATTTCAGCAATGCACAGGGAACAAGGATCTTTGTGAAGAAGCTGTTGACATACAGGCTCTATAACTTTCAGAGGGCCTTTGCAACCTCAACCCCTCTGTGAAAATGCTCTAATCTCTGGTACACTGGTTGATGCTGAGAGTTTAGGAATAGGACTAGATTATCCTGTCTGCCTTGCCTTTGGCATTTACAAGCTGGCAGCAAGATGAACTTCACCATCAGGGAGAAGACGACATAGTCAACTTACTTACCTCTTCCAGGAGAAATCATTATGCTTTCTAAGAAGCAGCCAGGCCAAGTTCTACATGGGTTACTGCTCTCTCACGTTCCAATTCATCCAGCTGCAGCTGCCTACAGGCACTTCCTAATGTTGTTGCACAAATTAGATAACTATCCAGGGAACGCTCAGGAGACAGACAGAGATATCTGCTGCCTGGCAGAGTTATAATCACCTCCTCAGGGCTAGGTGGAGTTCCTCATGTTTTCCCCTGCTATTGAGTCTCTCTCCACCTCCCAGACAGCACCACTATCAGACTATCAATGTCTGATGTCAGCAAACTGGACATCAGCTGGCTGGCACTGAGCCAGCCTTTACAACAAGAGACCAAACCACAGGAGAACATCTCCTTAGCTCCTACAAAGATGCAAAGAACAAGACACCTGTACCATGCCCCATCTCTCACTCATATGGTACATGTCTAGAGTCCCAGAGCCTCCCACCATGGAACTACATCCTTGCAGGTGAGCCGACCAGACAATGTCATCAATCATGTTCAGCCCCAAATTTCCTCATGCTAGGACTGCCTTGCAGCAGCCGCACATAGCATTTGTTTGCTGGCCACTTCAGTGCCAAACACTGTCAGGGTTGAGATAGACAGGCACTTCTGTGCTGGAAGAACAGCTGCTGCAGAATATTTCTGGGGGTGAAAAATTAAAGCAAAATTGAAGGAGGTTACCAGAAGCAGAATTTCTCATTCTGTACTGATGCAATCAGTTTCTGCAACACTTTCTTTACTATGTTGCTTCAACAAGCCCACGGACAAAGAACTGCTATGGCCCAACTTCCCACGCCGGAGAGACAATTTCTGGTACTGGGCCCCTTAAGGATTGGTGTAAGCCATTACGCTCAGCACAGGCCCCTGAACTCCACTCAGTCACTCTGGAGAGTGAGGCTCAGGGCAGAGACTGTGTTGAAACTACCACCAGCACTAGCAGTAGATCTTCTAGCACCGTCTTGCCACAGAGAGAAGCTCAGATGGGCAAACAGATGGTAACAATTCTCAGGAACTGAAAAGGCCTGGATTCAAATGGGAGGCCAAGACGTGAAAAGGACTCATGAGCTCACACGTGGAAGCTATCTGGAAGCTATTTGTCAAGGCCTGGAGAGACAGGCAAGGGCAAAACCCAGCTGTGCTAAGGATATGGAAATCTCACCCTGGAGCCATGAGCAGCCCAAAGCCCAGACCCCAGCGCACCAGGGTCACACGCTGGGTCCTTGGTCACATGCTGTTCTGCAGCCTCTGTGCAACCAGTATTGACTCAAAGAAAGTTTTCAGTGCTGATCACCCCACCAATGCTCAGTCCAACCAAAATGCCAGTATTGAAACATACAGTAGAAGGAAGATGGTCTTAATATTACACAGCTAAGCCCAAATCAGGACTCTCATCAGGCATTATATCCAGGCCATTCAAGTGTCAAGTCAAGATGAAGATCTACTCATCTGTCTTGCACTGAAACTAGTCACCCACCAAAGAGGGCAGAGCCTGCAATGAGCAATCCAAATGTTAGCACAGGATGCATTTTTCTCTTCTCTGATAGCCTTTTTCATCCTAGCATCTCAATGCATTTAAAGAATACACTAAGCCTCCAAAATAAAATGGTATTGACACTCTGTAGAGGAAGCCAAATAAAGAGCCACTGACATCACTTGGCTTGTTCAGCCTGAAGAAGAGGAAACTGAAAGGAGATTCACTGCCATCTAGACCTTCCTTATGAGGGGAAGCAGAAGGCCAGGCAGTGCTCTTTTCTCCATGGTGACAAGCGACAGGACCCAACGAAATGGCTCAAAGCTGTGTCAGGGGAGGTTTGGGCTGGAAATAAGAAAAGGCTCTTCACCCAGAGGGTAGCTGGGCACTCTAAGAGGCTCCCCAGGTTACTGTTCATGGCAGCAACCCTGCCAAAGTTCAAAAAGCATTTGGACAACACTGTAAGGCACATGGTGTGTTTCTTGGAGCCGTCTCGTGCAGGGCCAGGAGTTGGACTTGTAGGTCCTTTCCAGTTCATGGTATTCTATGAATTTCTGATTCTGTCTATTCATACAAGCAGACAAACCACAGCAGAAAGCTCTGAGCAAGTCATGAAACCTATCTAATCACTTTGCAGCATACCTGGAAATATACCCATGTACCCAGACTCTCTGCCTTGTACTTCAAAATTATGGTTTCCGTATCAGCGACCTACCCACACAAAGAATTTTGATTGCTTGTTGTACCACCCCAAAGCTGCTCTCCCTCCAAGAGATCTCTCTCCCTGCAAATGCTACACTCTGACTTCACAAGCTTCTGTAAGTAAATTTCAAAGGTGCTCCTGGCAGTCCCACTGGATAGCACAAGAGGTTCCTTGTTTACACACTGTTTACACAACATGCCAAGACCAATTAATCCCCTGGGAATGATCTCAGCTGCTCCAAGAAGTCTTTGTGACACCTTGGACTTCCTTATGCCTCAGGTGAACCTGCTACCTTCACCTTGAACCAAAGGATGTCCCTGTTCTCCTTAACCTTGTGCTCTCAGCATTGCCTAAAAAGCCAGATATGCTGCAGTGGCAGCAGCCATGCAGAGTGGCAGCAGGCTTCATTAAACAGCAACTAGTTGGCAGCAGGGCCTGCATGCAACGATGTGTCTGTGCAGGGACCATGATCAAGGGGTGCTAGGAGAGGGCACTCACTGCAGCAATGCCAATGTCTGCGTAAGCCAGAGCATTTCTGCCCAATTAAGGGAAAGAATAGAAGCCTTCTGAGCTAATTTTCTAGTCCTTTGGAGAAATGAAGAAAAGCGTGCATTGAAATATCCTCACTCGGCCTCAACAGGGAGACACTGGGTGGCCAGCTAACCAGGCAAGGTGGGAAATACATCCACCAACAGTCCAAACTCATGTCCAGAACACAAAAAGGCTGAATTACTGTACCCTGTGAAGCTGGAACGGTATCGAATCGAAATAGGGCTTTTTAAACCTGCTCCTGGTACAGCCTTCCCTGCTGCAGGAGGCTGAACTGAATGGCATGGATGATAGAGATTTCCATTTATTCACAGGCTAAAAAGGACAGCCATTCCCCAACTTCTTAAAAGCACTCTGATTGCCCCCAACCCACTTGCCTCCCAAATTTGCTCCTCTTTTTCACCAAAGGACACCAAATCACTGGAATACATGCCAATCACCCATGGGAGGAAGCAAAATCTTAAACATCCCAACACAGAGCCACTCTAAACCACAACTCTCTGGACCAATATTCCATCACCATCAAACATAAACAGAATTTGATGCAAAGCACTTGGCATCTCTTCATCCACTCTTGAGTTGCCCATACCACATCACACCCCAAAATGTCTTCTTATCTCGTAACACATTTGCTTCAGCCCCAAATTCATCTTGCCTGATTCTCTTTGTCATCTGTCAGCTGCACAGACCTGCAGGGATGGGAAGTAAGGCTCAGGGATAAGACTGAAAACCACATCTGATGCTCAAAAAACATGTCTAGCTGATAAACTTTTCAGCTGCATTCTCATGGGCAAGCACATGATAGCAAGGGTAAGAATCACAAAGCAAGAACAGCTCGAAGTTCAGAGAAACTGAACTTCAAAGAGAAGTTGAAACCTTAGAGGAGCCTGTTTAATATTAACATTCCTCGTATGCATTGTTTACCTGACTAAGAAATACATGATGCCACACACTACCCAGGCAGTTAATACAAGCCATTTTTGTTAGAAAATGGAAACATATCAAAAAACAAACACCCTGGTCCCATTTTATAAGTGGGGAATGGAGGTCCTGAATGATATGCACAGGAGAAATAACTACAAGTAGCAAGCAAAGACCCATCATAAAGCATCAAGATGTTACTGGCTGAAAGTTAACCACTTAAAATTATAAAAATAATACAAATGACCAAATACAATATTCAGGCTGCCTCTCACTCTGCATTTGTGTGTCATGTCATGTTGTGCCCTCAGTACACTTTCTTTCGAATCAAATCCACCAGCTTACTATCCTTTCTTTTTAAAATGGATTCCACAACCATGGAATGTTAATTGACATCCACAGTAAAAATGTTATTTAAAAAACACACTGCCACCTCCACTCCAGCTTTCAACTTCTTTTGCAAAAATCTTTGCCACAATTAATTCAGAAGTATAGAGAGCAAACAGACAAGGAAGCCAATTATTCTCACAAGATTTCCCCAGAAAAACCAACAGTTTGGAAAGCTTGTTTAAATTAGCCCCTAACCTTCATCGATACACTCCTAAACATAGTGCTGAAACAGCTTAAAGGAGAGCAGGCAGATGCTATGCCTGGGATCCAAATCAGAGAAATCACCTGAGCCAAAAGAAACATTTCCCCATTTACTCATGTGCACTCTGAAAAAATAGAAGGCTGGGCACAGGCTTAGCAGCTTTCTTCCTCTCTCATAAGGATGTGAGACTAATTAAAGTCTGTCAGTATCAGTAGATTTGGATGATGTGAAATGCAAGACTGGGCCTTTTGAATGTTCTGTGAGCAGAAACTTGGCTAGAAGGTTGAAAAGGGGGTGAGGAAAACTCTACTGGAAACACAAGTCTCTGCATTATGTATTCATGGGATGTATGCTGCCAGCAGGACTGAGAAAAACCAACAATGTAATAGGGAAATAGAAATCTCACTTTTAGAGAGCTTAGAAAATAAATACATAGTCGTTTCTTTTAGTGGGTCCATCTTGTAGGCTTGAAAGGAAGTGTTGCAAGCAAGGTTAAAACTAGTACATCCAACCAACCACAGGCAGTGAAATTCTTTCCTAAGGAAAGGAAACTCAGAACTTAAAATAATTGTTTTTAACTTACAGCAATATACCCAGGCCAGCAGATGTCTGCAGATATCCTTTTAAACTGACACTACACTGGTGCAAATAGACAAATAATGAAGAGATGTGAAAAACTAACTCTATAGCAAGGCCTTTTGAAAGGGAGGCGCCAGATGGGAACTGCACAGGGCAGCCTGCCCCATTTCCCAGGCTCTGCAGAGACAAGGCAAACCTGTAGCATTTCCACACCTCAGTCCCCGGCCAAATTAAAGTCCTGCAAAATCAAGAGTAACTGCATCTAGAGCAAACTGTAAGCAGTTTGTAAAGTGTTAAGAAGGTAAAAAGCACTCTGTTACATTGCTATAAAACTCCTAGGAGACAAAGAGATCTAGGCCCAAGGAGGTTAACAAGTGTGGAAATTCCTATCATCATCAAGTTGACAACCACTTTCACCAAAGGCTCTTTATAAAAATCCCAAGCAATTAATGTTTTTTGGAGTCAGTGATATAGGTCAGATCATGGAAGCAGTGGTAACTTGATGAAAGAAAATGCCAGTGATTTTTTTCCTGTGCCATGCAATGAACTGGACAGTACAAGTGCTGCCTTCCTCATGGGAAGCAAGAGAACAGCCCAGCTGTAGCAGGAGCCATCCAAGAAGCAGTGCCTTTACCTCTCAGGAGGGGTATCTACGCTTACCCCAATTCACCCTAGACAGACAGCAGAAGTACCCTGAAGGTATGCCCCTGAAGACATGACCACAAGAAGCAACCCTATGAATTTACTGATCCTTGCCCTCAATAACCCTTTTCTGTCTTTGCTTACCACGCCTTTTTTCAAGCAATGCGGCTTTCCTCACATGAAGTCCTGCCTTACCTGCTGCATTTTTTCCAGGTCAAGGCTGGGCCTGCTGACCTTATCCCCATATCCTTGTCGATGTCTCTTACAAGGCATGACTTGGTCAAGGCCTGCCCCAACGCTTGTGAAGATTAAAGGTCCGGAGGCCGGGCTCCGCACCAGGGGCTGGAGTCTCTTGGGAGGGGAGGCACTGAACAGCACGGGGCTGGGGCTGGC
Source organism: Donacobius atricapilla (assembly GCA_013397315.1). Lineage (NCBI taxonomy): Eukaryota > Metazoa > Chordata > Aves > Passeriformes > Mimidae > Donacobius > Donacobius atricapilla. The sequence continues at coordinate 2,411,047 of WBMY01017568.1, read as the reverse complement.
GTGGAGGCCATCGCCCTGCTCTGCCACAGGCTGGAAGGACATGGCGCACAGGTTCTTCACTTCCTCGTCACTGGAGGACGCGTTGCTGCCGTCGCTGCAGCAGGTGAGCCGGCTGACCTGGGACCACTTCCGCTTCTCTGCAGCAAACTCTCGGTTGATGCGCTCCAGCTCCTCTTCCGAGCTGTGGCGGTCAAGGCTGGCATGGAAGAGGGCCCGAACCTTGCAGCATTGGTTCTCCTGGTTCTGGAGCTGGTTGGTGGCCAGAGGAGTCAGAGTACAATTCCGTCTTCTTTCTAGTGGAGGAGGAGATTGAGAAGTAACAGAGCAGATCAGTGTCCCACACCTAATAAAATGGGCCTGTTTTCTCCTAACCTGTTGTTTTCATCTCCGCCCAAGTAAACTTCAGAGCTGTTTCCCCACCTTTTCTTCCCCAGATGAAATACCACCCAGCTGAATGCTTCTCTTTGGAAGTTTCCAGACCTTTGTTCAGACCGGACTGCTAGATGTCATCCCCTTTCAAACCACCACCTGGAAGTCTGTTTCCAGAGAAAGAACATAGATCTGTCACCCACCTCACCTCCTCAAGGTGGAGAAGACATGGGCTTACAAATGTGTTGCTACGCACTTGCCTCTGGCCAAAAAAATTAACTTCTAGCAACCAGTTCTCAGGGTAGAAGAGCCCAGTAAGTTATGCTGTTCTAATCATCACTTTTATGGCTCAAATGAATGAGATCTGGTTTCTGGAAACAAAAGTCCTCTCTTACAAGACTTGTCACACAACAGAGCCTGTTTTCAGCCACAAGCTTGGAATGCTTTATCTCTTCTGCTGAGCTCTTTCTATGCTAAGCATATGGTGCAGGATTTGAATTCTAACAGGACATGTCCTGTGGGTCAGGAATTGAACTTCTGCTGCCTCTGCATACGAATCCACTTGAACTTGGGCACAGGGCCCTAACAGCAAACTTAGCCTAACTTAAGAGATGCATTTACTACGGATTTCACCTGCAGCTCTAAGCTACTTCATATCAAGTCCACAAACAACAGCAGAGCACCTGTATATTCTCTATCAAAGACCCTCAGTAGATGCAAGAGTAGGGCTGCACAATACCAGCCTAGGAGGAAAGGAGAGAGATAATCAAGTACTAAGTCCAGGGGAATGAAGAAACTGAAGGTTAAAACTGAAAATAGGAAGGTTAAAATTGAAATGAGGAAACTCAGAACAAAGATGACACAAGAGCAAAAGCATGGAAGAGAAGATAAATTTTTAGTCCCAGCTCAGCTGCTGGCACAGTTGTGGACCATCTCTGCCCCATGTCTGAAGCACTGGGACTTTAACGCATGGTTAGTGATGTCTGCTTCTGGTGGTAAAAATGCAACTACAGCATCTGATAACACCAGCCTCCCCCAAATGCTTCAAAGGGGACTGATTTAATGCATCTGATTGTGATACATTGGGGACTGAGAAGGAGGCACTTGCAAGAGCACGAGTGAAAAGAAAAACTGACTTCAGCCGTAGTATCCCGGGATCCTTCTATCTTCATCCCTTTACCTCTGTCGATCTGAGCAAGTTCCTGATTCTCTCCCTCAGAGTCATCGCTGTCCTCATCACTTGGGGGATAGGAGATCTAGGTGACAAGGAGAAAGAAAAGGCTTCATTGTGAACACTGAACATTGCCCTGCTGCTGCCCAAGCCACTTCCCCCACCCTCCCCCTCTCATATCCCGCAGGCATCCACCCCACCTAACCGCACACACCCAGCCATAGCACCTTCCTGTATACACATCCTCATCTCCCAACCCCAATCTCCCATCGTATCCTCCTACTTTCAGCAACACACAAAACGCAGCCTACTGCTGCTTCCACCACTCTGCACTGCCAACTTTTTCCCAAATACAATGAACACATCCTGCCTTTCACTTCCCAGACGTTTAGCTTACAACCATCATGGCCTACCACATCCATATCATGTGGACAACCAAATCTCCAAAATCTCCACTGCCCAGATAAAGACACATCCTGTCAACTGCACTCTCATCTTGTAAGGCACCCACAAATGGAAGTGGCACGTTAGCTTTAGCCATCCTGTGTATGTACTCACACTTCCCTTTTTAAGTTCACACACAATCCACCACAGAACAGACTCACCTTGCCTTCCTACAGGACAACCCTGAAGTATTTAATAGAAATAAAAGAAACATGATTCCACAGAAGCAGACAATACTGTTATGCTGTCCCCTCCAGGAGATAATTTACAGTACCACTGAACACCTCTGAATGCTCCAAGAGTAACAACAATTTACATATTTTATCAATATTAAGACTTTTCAGGAACATTTGCTCTATGTCAGCCAATGACTTCAAGCCACTTACTCAAAACATGTCGAACACTGAACAAACCTGGCAGCTGCCTCTTGAGAGGATGTGAGAGATCTGAAACCAAGCTTTTATAGGTCAGATAGATCACACTGCTTCTGAGTTTCCTAAACAGAGGAAATCCTACCTACCTTGTTTCTCAAGTGACTTTTGTTCAGCAGCACAGAGCCTACCTGGAAATTATTAGATCAAACCTCTGAGCTACACAGCTTAGTACGTGTCTCTGGCAGCAGCCAAAACCAAATGAGTCAAAGGAAAATGCAATACTTAAAAGAAACCTTTATAAGAAACAGTTCTGGAATAACATGATCATGGCAAGATGAATTTCATTATTCCTTACACCTTTTTATTCAGAATAACAAACATGGTCATCATTCTTAACGGCCTCAAAATACTTGCTCACAACAGAACCCAGTGGTGATACATTTCAAAAGGTTACGTGCTATGTCTCCATTTTACACGTTTGATATGCTGTCCCTGACTTTATGGAAGAGGAGGCAAGCATGCAGCCATTACACTAATTTGGACCCATTTTACCTCCACCACCCTGGGGAGATGTCTTAGTAGTATTTCAGCCACCTAGAGACATAAAAGAGCAGCTACATGGAACTAGGGGTCTATGAACAACACACTGTTGATGCAGAGAAAAATAGTTGAGAAATTCTGATTGATACTGAATTTGACAGCTATTAAACCAACACACCTATTTTGTGGCCACCCTTCAGGATTGTGTCTGGGGTGTTTTCTTCCCCCCAAAAGCATGTTGACACCTTTTTTCCCCTCCTTCTTTAAGTTACCTTCTGTCCTTTTGTATTTACACTGCCCTTTGAGAAACCAAAATATATTTTCCTTCCTTGCTAGTCTTTAAACTATGTTCTCAATTGCCAAAAGATGAATCGGGAAAGTCAGATTTCAGATTTATCCCCACTGCAGATATTCCTGAAATAAACACAGGACCTTGTTTTTCCTTCTACAACTACAATTTTCTTGTATGTGTTCACACACATGCATCATTTAATAAAGGCAGCTGGCACTGAGGAACACTGCCAAACACAGAGACTTCCAGTTGTCCCCAGAGCAGGTATAATACCTTGTTTGTACCATGGTAGTTCACAGAGGGGACAGCTGACACTGAGGTGCCATTGTGTAGCTGCTGTACAGACAGACAGAGGTCCTGTCTCCATTACAAAAGCTAAGGCTCCCATTCTAACTCGAGAGGTACTGACTTTAGTCTGTGGCTCATTCCCACATAAAAACCTTTCATTTGGACACGGCAGGGTTTTCAGTGAGGTTTAGCAGCTCTGCGTGGGAAACCTAGCAGCTTCAGTTTCTGTACAATGTGAATGTCAATACATGGCATGGCACTGCTTCCACAAAAAAGCCAATGACATCTAGCACATGGAGGTCAAACAGCTACTGCACAATATCACTGGCTTGAGATGCTTAAGATAGAAGATGGATTCAAGTGAGTGACTGACATTTGAAGATCTTTGTGTCTACTGGTCCTCAGTTTCCAAAATATTCACTCTTCCCTGTGCAAGTGTAATTTTGCCAGCCCTTGGTCTGATATGGGTAGCTGTCCTTTACTGAGCCCTTCTCAGTCCCTCAGGCAACCACAGACCAATTCACTTGGGAGTTGTGTTAAACACTTTGCTAGAGGCTTTCTTCAGAGCACATGAAAGAAAAATCTTTCAAACAAGAGATTCTAGCTTTCATGTCCCCCCAACAGAGACCCATCATTCATAGAAGCTAATATTGCAGAGCTGAAATTTTTTACCTGAAACTCCTTGCCACAATACCCCACATAGGCAAAGATTAATGGAAGATCAAAAAAAGGATTCTCTGTCTGTCTGGATAACAAGACTTTGCAAAAACTGAAGACCTATAGAATCAAAGACCAACACTCTGACCAGCTGGAGATAAATACCCTCCCTTGATTCTTCCCAGGCTTTAACAGTAACCTTTTCCTAAATATTAAAAAACATTTCACTAAACACAGCAGTACTGTGTTCAGGCCTCCAGCCTCCCTTGTACAGTCCCTGTTGTATATTAGCCACAGATTTACTTTTGTCCAAGGCAGTATAGCCCCATTTTCCTCAGAAATTCAGAACTGTGGCACTGCTGTAACAGAAAACTTGAAAATTCTATGTCAAAAGTCCCACCAGATCATGGCTTCATTCACAGCAGATCAATTACAGAACTGTTTAGACTGAAAAACATCTCTTGGTATCACAATAGTCCAAGCTCTTGCTCAAGCTGGAATAACTAGAAAAGTTGCCAGGACTGTACCCAACACACCCTCTGCCTTAACATGCGAAATTGAAGAGAATAGAATAAAATCTTCAATTCACATAGATGTGTGAATGTGTACAAGCTATGGCACAAAAGCCAAAAACCAAAGGACAGATGGCCATCCACCCTTCAGTCTTTCTTCAGTAAATGCATCAGAAAGCAGCCTCCTGTTGATGAAGATCTCAGCATTACACCTGGGTCCCTCAGCTCTGGCACTTGACATGCCTTCAGTCAGGATGAGGAATCCTTCTGTGCCAGACAGAACCATAAACTAATTTCCCCATGCATTTCATTTCTCATCCATCTCTAGTAAGGAAATATGGGTCAGTGTAAAATAACCAGATGGTATTTAAGGAACACTTAAGAGTAAAGCTTACACTCTTGAGGGAGTTTTAACATGAAAGATAAACTAGGAGATACAAGAAAAAAATAGAGATAGAAAAACCTGTTTCTCATCACACTGCTGCTTGTCAACTCAGAAAAACTGCAGCTAAAATTGCCCAGGTCCTAAAGGGTCACATCACCCCCAAAGTCTAAAGCTCTGAAATATATCAGACAATAAAAAATTCCCACTGTGAAGTGCAGCTCCTCCTGGTTTGGCTTCCAGAAGAGAAGTTATCCTGCTACCATACAATCAAAAGCCATGACATTAAGAATCATCTGTGAGCTTACAAAGGATAAGAACTATCACTTCTAAGGCAGAATAAAACTCTCCCAACAGGCTTCACTTAAAGGCTGCATTGTCCTAAAAACCCAGAACACCAACAGCATGGTTTGCTGCGGTGGAGGTATATTCATGAGGAAGAGATAATACAAAGATACAACTGACCACAGGCAACCAATCCCTTGTTCCCAGCTTGAATGAAGAATGTACACAGGCTGGAGGGCATCATTCTCAATCTCCCTCTGGGAGCGAGAGATTTTACCTCCAGGGAGGTGGTTTCCCTGGCAGAGGCCAAAACTGCCTGTGCTGCACATATAAGGCCGTTTGTGACATAGGCTTGTTCACTTCCAGCCGACCACTCCACGGAATCTCTGCAGCTAAGTGAAGTCCCTTCCAAGAGCCCTGGAAAGAGACTTTGCTGAGTTGGTCTCACACCCTGCTTCCTGGCACAAAACCAGAAAGCAATGGATGAGCTCAACAATGACTACTGGTATCTCTGTGATGAGGAACTGATTTCCATTTCTTTAGACTTCAGACTGGAGAAAAGAAACCAGCACTCATTTATCTCCCCCCCCACCACACTGCCTACAGAGCAGCTGCTACAGACATGGGCAACCCTACAGCACAGGGCTCTGCTGCTGGCTCTTCTCCATTTCCATTACTTGGCTTTAGCAAAAACATTTCAATAAATTTCCCTAGCGTTATTTTTCCAGGTCAACAACTGGTGCAGTTGCCACAGGACACTGCCTGATCTTGAATGAGGGAGGTGCCATCCTGCCAGTTATAAGAAACTCTGAGTTAGAGGGAGCTGGAAAACAAGGTAGAGGATGAGACACTGAAAAGCAGTTTTGAGCCATGGAACATTAGGAAGAAGGAAGGAATGAGTCAAACAGACCTTCAAATTAACACACAACTCCTTTCCCAAGATCTCCTTTAAATCTGAGAGATATTCAGTATTACAGGGAGAATTTATGCTAATACAAGATGCTGGTTCTCTCCTCAAGAAAAGTTGCTGAGTTAAAGTTAAGTTCAATCCTCAAACACCCAAATGTGGCATGTGACTGACCAGGCTGTATCTGGGGTTTACAGCTGGGGTCCTTCAACAGCTAAACTCCAAACAAGAATCATCCTAGCTTGGAAAAGCTTTTCTAGAGTATTTTTTCCATGTTACTATGTTCCTTTTTAATTTTCACAGTAGATCTGCCTTCAAACTCTAATCCCCATTTCCTCGCAAACGGCTACAGCTCAGACTGAGGGCTCATAACTCTTGAACACGGTCCTGCTTGACAAAGCAGCTGTCCAGGTAAATGAAAGCAGGGATGGGCCAGCAGGACACAACAGCTTCTGAGGCCCTTGTTTTCTAAGCCATACCCATGCCAAGGACAGCAAAATTCCTGCTGCAGGAATGCCATCTTCTGCATGGGCCTAGGGTGTATTGTCAGTGGTTTCACAGATGTGAGGGAAGCAGAAAGTCACTCCACGTAGCCAAATCTGCAATGTTTTAACAGTACAGTTGCTATTTCTCTTCAGTGCTTACCATTCCCATACTCTCCAAACATGGTGACTGGCAGCTCTCAGGATGCAAGTGGTGGCAGTCATTAACCAAAGAACATAGAAACCAAGCTTCTATTCTCAGAAGCAATGACTGAGCTGCATTTCCAGAAGCACGGGCTTAAACTGGGTTACCTAGATCTTGAAAGGAAGGCACAAGGCTTACACAGAATGGCAAGGATATGAGTGGTGCATGGGTGTGAGAAGGCACATGCTTGGTCCTCTTACCATTTTAAATCCTCTCCCTCATCCACCTGCACTTTCACAAATACATATGTGTGTTTTGGCCATACTGTCTACAGCTTCTGGAAAGACTTTACACCTGTGGACAAATCTAACTAGAACTAAAGCAGAGATGCACTACCCTAGTCCTGGGGATCCTCATCTGCAAGTGGAGTAAACCAAAGGACTCTATTCAGACAAGTGCAGTGGGGCTGGCTTCAGCCCTGGAAAACGGTTGTTGTTTTGACTGGTCAAAACATGGTTCAGGCCAACACAGCTGACTCATTGCACTCTCTCCTCTGCCCCACATCAATTCTCTTTGCAGCAGTCACAGAGTGCAAACCTCTTTTTTCAAAATCCTCCCCTGCTCTTCCCAGGGCTAAGCTGAGATGCTTTTGCAGGAGGAGACTAAAGATAAAAACACCAGGGGCTTTACAAAATAAAAACCAACCAAACAAAAAACCCCAAGAAACCCAGCAAGTTCCAGTGCTTCACCATTAATCTAGAAAAGTATGTATACACCACCAGTGAGCCTATGGTGCTTGAACACTTGCAAGTCCATAGGCATCAGAAACTAGATACCCCATGCTCCCCAGTCCCCGAGAAGTGAATACAGCTACACCCTGGGTCTGTTCTCAGAAACTCTGGGCAAATACTGGTACAAGAGTAAAACCAAGATCATGCTTTTAAATTCCACCCAAAATAAAAATAAGTACTTACAAACAGACTAGAACAGACTCAACTTTAACAATGGTATAGGCACCCATATAGAGGCACACACTTCTGTCAGGCATCACACTTCTGTGACAACAAAAGACATGAAAGGAATGCTATCAATTAAAAAATTAGTCTTTAAAAGGTCTCCTAGGCAAAAAACACCCAGACTCTGTTCCTTACCACCCAAAATACTCCAAAACTGAGAGAACCCCATTAAGTTTATTTATTCTCAAAGTCACTATGAGAACAAGAACCTCTCTGATTAAACATAGTAGCAGTCATGTTTGGAGCCATGGTTTCAATAATATAAATTTCACTTGTTAAAAACACAGATAAAACGAAGTCACTACAGCCCTCAGCAGCTGATGGGGTCTGGTAACAAAGGTATTACCACAGAAATAAGAGTCTTTAATCTTTCCATTTCCTTCTTGACCTCCCAGACCACTGTGTTCCAAAGTAAGACCGCTTCTGCAGCATGGGAGCCAAGGGAATGGCGCAGCTCCATGCTGTGATATGTATCACCCTTTCTGGTAGATAGAATTTTAACAAAATTCTCAAACTATGCTTATGTTGTTAGCTTAAAAGGCTAGTTAAGGTTTATAGTTCTTACTACAAGTGACAGAAACTATCCACTTCTCCAACTCCACTTCTATCTGCATGTAAAGCGCACAGGTCTGCCACTTCCATTGCTCAGGTGGCAGTCACCTGCATGCGACAGAAGCACACTATGAGTTTATCAACAGCTCTGTTACTCTACACGTATCTTTGCTGCTGCAATAAGGAGAGCTATGGCTAATTCCTACCCAAGTTCCAAGGATTCTCATGGAGGCTGGCACTCACCTGTTAACTTTCTCATCCTATGAGGGGAGACATCACAGCTCAGATGAGAACTAACAGCAGAAAAGGGGGTGAAGTGTTGGAAAGCACGTATCAGAAAGAAGCAGCAAGACAGTTGTGATGCGAAGAGATCCCTTTGCAAAGGAGGTCAACTCCCCTGACAGCTCTCAGCTTGGAGCCCTGACACTCGCCTGGCTCACACCCGGCAGGAGCAGTGTTATTCAGCAGTGCTGACAGCACAAAGCACAGCAATCCAGAAAGACAAAAAGGACCCCAAAGGATTAAAGACCTTCTTTATAGGGCCCCATCCACGCTGCACTAAGATACAGTGACTTAGCTCCATGTGTAATTTGCAGCCCATTTGCTGCTAAACCTCAGCTCCCAATAGTCAGATTAAAAGCAACACTATTTATCAGAGGCTGAAAACCCTCTCAGACATAAGAGGAAGACAGTACAAGGGACACCTAGAACTGGAGAGGCACCTCTAATAGCTGATCTTATCTGTAATGCATGTATTTACTCAGGGAGGGAGGATGGGAGCTGGCTGCTTACACCAGTGCCAACCATTCCTGCCTTGGCCACGGGGATTTAAATATTCCCCTCCCGACTCATACCCCACCCCCACCGGCCTAGCTCAGTTACTACATTGCTGTGATGGGAAAAGGGTTCTTTGCAGGAGCCAGCTTCTCAGGCAGTTTACAGCAACTCCTCAGCATTCCATGAGTCTCCTCAACCAGGGAAGCACGGCTGACAGCAGCTGGCATAAACAACACATCTGGTAACAGTTTTTCGATTCCCTACTCAAAAGACTCAGGGGGCAACTGCCTCTGCCCTGAGATACTTACTTAGCTGAGGAGAAGCTGCTTGTGTTGGGAGGCCTCACTCGACACTCACCTCTGCTCAGCCATAAAGAACTACATTAGCCACATTTGCAAACACAAGGAACAATGCCTTACAGTCAGGCTGGAAAATGCATTTGAAACACATGAGACATTTCAGGCTTCTCCTCCCCTCAAAATCTCACATTAACCCTTCAGAGGGCAAGCAGACGAGAGATGTTTCATCTCTGTGGATTTACACCAAACTTCTTGTGTTTTAGCAGAGAGCAAACCAGTAGGATAATTCTTTCAGACCAGGTCTTTGATCCATCTGGTCAGTCACCTTCAAAGTAAGAGTCAGGAACATGTCATAACTTGCAATGTCTCTCACTGCACCAGATCCTTTCTTGGCAAATATTTTGTGATTCCAAGTGGTTCCTAATTGGGAAAATCTGACAAATGGCTTGTCAGATCATCCCACACATGGAGGAATGGCCTAGAAATGAGTGCACAAAGACAGAATTTGAATATTCACTCTCTTCTCCAATATATGGCACAGAAGGCACAAAATTAAATTAGTATGAGGTAGGTCCTAGACAAATAACAGGTGATCATTTGGCAGCGTGTAGTTAAGGTGTGAAATACTTTGCCACAGGATGTTCTGGATGTAAACACCCTATAGAGATTTGGTGGTGTAAAATGCACAGGTTTAGGTAAGAGAAACTTACCGGGTTACTAATGCAGGAGGATAGTATACTGGGGGAAACTGTAGGTATAACATGGGATGGATTCTCCTCAGTCCCACTCACAGAAGTGGGACACAGAGCACCATGCATTTACTTGCAAGGTCACAATGTAAGGGGGATGCACAGAGCAAGGCGTGAGGGTGTTCCTTCAGGTCCAACTCACCCCACCACAGAGTGCTACTGAGACAGTGTCCAAGCACCAACTACTAAATTTGCATCCCCACATAATAGTTCAGGGGCAAGATGGGAAAAAAGCTGCATTGCACTGCAGCCCTCTGCAAGACATCATTGAGGAGCTTCCCAAAAGTGATTTGTTTTGTCCAAGCCAGAACAAAAAGGGTTCTCTGAGAACCAGCATCTATACATGGAAGCTGCTGATTTTTCAAGCTTTTAAATTATGTCAGTTTATATGCTTCACATCAAATACCTCTGTTTTCTCCTCTTAATTAGCCTTTGGTCATAGAACTTTATTTTATTCCCTTGGAATAACCAACTCATAGGAATAGAGAAAAAATTATATTAAAAAAAAGAATCACACACAAGAATAGTTTGGCTGCAGACAACTCTCTGGAACAACCACTTGGCTTTGTGTGTAATAACTGAGTGACAGGATATGGAAGGATAATTTTATATTTTTCCAGCTTACACCCAGACACACTCAGCAAACTGGAGAACCTAGCTGCCTGTCTGGCACCTTTCCTTAAGATGGGAGATTCCCCACTCAACCAAAGGTAATTTTATTCTCATCTTATGCCCATATAGAGCTTGGCAGATTGTGTCATGCCAAGAAGTAAGGACATCAGTTAAATAAAAACCAGCATGCATCATGGAAACAATGTGACCCCGTTAGGAAGGCGTAGATGAGACAGATTGCTGAATAAAACAGGTGTGAAGGGATAGGATCTTTGTGATGTCACCAGCTCAAATTGTGTGATCTCCTTGAAATCCTGGCTCAAAACCAGGTTTGTAGCCCAGACAAATCAATTAATCAGCTACCAAGCAATAGTTTGGTCCCTAGATATATCAGAAACCAAGGCCCACCTATTCTCATTGCAGAGATTTATGAATATTCAAAATATCTCATTTGGACATCTCACAAATACCAGGCATCTCCCATCCTTTCATAAATCTAAATTTAGATAAGGACCATTTACCTTGAAGTCAGGCAACAAGCCTCAGGTGAACCTATCCAAGAAATGGGAGACATGACTAATAAAAGCCTCCTCTGGAGACCTAAACTCAGGCATTGGTTTCCTTTTCCTCCTCAGAAAGTGTTTCAAGCCCTAAACTCATAGTTCTTCTCATGTGGCCTGATGCTGGAACTAGGATAGTGACATGAATCCAGGCAAAGCCGCAGAGACCTTTTCTCAGGTGTGTTTGCTGGGTGCAGCCACCAACCAACCCAGCCATGCTGTTTGAGGAAGCCAAGCCACAGCCTACCATGCCTTAGGGATACCTCCCCACGTTTCACCCATCTCCTCGCTCACAACACTCATCTGAAGGGTGCATGCACAGACACCGATCTGCTCCCAGCCCCATAGCTCAGGCCTTGGCAAACTGAAGTTCTCTGCAGCAGGCAGAGCCTGGATGATGAGCTGTCTGCAGGAAAGTGTCTGGGGAGGAGAGGGTTGGAAATAAAGAAACAAGGGGTTGGTCCACACCAGCTGCTTTGTAAAGCACTCACAGAATCTTCTTTGGGCTTTTAGCCCCTGCCACCCATAGATGACATTCTGCTGTGCTAACACACAGAATAACTAGAATAACTTTCTAGAATAACTAGAAAGAACAAGGATTTGGATTACTGCCCATGCAGCCATGTGGCAGCTTTGGTAAAAATCTACCAAGCAAGATATTTTCTTATATACAAGTCTAACAGGAAGTTTCTATGAGTGTCCATGGTATTTCACCCTCCATGAAGCCATCAAAGATGGACCAGAGAACTAATCATGTGAGCTCTTCACAAGGGTACTCTGTTGTGGCATTCCCATTCTGCTAGAGCTTCTCAATGGGACAACAGCAAAAGTTTACCTGGCTGAGCAGCTGGTGTGCTGCAGTGAAAACAAGGGAGATTTAAAAAAACAAACAAACAAAACCAACACAAAAAAGCCCAAAAAATCAAACAAAAAAACCCACCAAAAAACCCCAAAAACAAACAAACAAACAAACAAACAACAAACCTTAAAAAACCTACTCACCATGTAAGATCTGCTCCCTCTACCTCAGGCAGCTCCTGAGATGCCCCAGCCTAAACATGCCTGTCCTACAAGACCTGAACAATTCAGTGTGACATATAGACTGAGGTACATATGGACACCAGGTCTGTGTCCAAACAGACCAGCCCATGGCAGAGAGGAGGTTATAATGAGCACAAAAAGCAAGAACATAGCAAGAGAGGGAAGAAATGCTGAGCGACACCCTGAGCTGACCACCTCCAAGAAGTGACCATGCCGATCCAGAAGAAACCTTCTTTGAACTGCGCTTCACCTGCTTGCAGCATCCCCACAGCTTGGGCAGCCCTGTGCCCAGACTGGCACAGAGACATCTCGGCATAGTTCACTCTGGGCCCTATGTCCTTTACATCGATTCTCAGGCCTGGGTCACAGCAGAGTTCGCTGCACAGGGAATGCTTTCAGTGCAGATAAAGGTCACAACTAATTGTCTTCTCTGTAAATCCTTGCCTGGGTGTTCACGCTGAGTACTTGTGGGTGGCGCTGGTGCCTATTCACAGACAGCTCAGCTGGCTGACTGCTGGTCACCGGCGGCAGAGGACAAACAGGCGCTGCCCACAGCCACGTAGGGCAGCTCCTGCGGCAGAGCACGGCCGAGCACACACATACCTGTGATGCTGGTTGCTAGGGAGCGCTGGATCACCCGGCAACCTGAATCCCACTCAACAGGAGAACAGGGGCTACAGATAAAGGCACGGGGGTGGGAGGAGTTGGCGCTGCCTACAATGTGTGTGGGAGTACTGTTTCCCACTGAAAAGGGAATGCAGCCCTTGGTTCCAATTCTGAGGAATCCCAACAACACTGCTGTGACCCCAGGCATGCTCCAGGAACAGCCAGGGAACCTGGCCAGGCTGGCACATTACAGCAGAGTGGTGCCCTGCCCACCAACCACTCCACAGAACTCTACTAGGCAGATGCAAGCCTTGCTTCTTACTATTGAAAAAACTGTGAACCCACTTTTTTGTGAAAGCCATATAATTAAAATAAATAATAATCTGGTTCTGCTTTCTATTTTCACCTCAAATATGAGCTTTTTTTGTGCTGAGGAAGACATTTAGCATCCCAAACAGTGCAACAAATTTGGAACATGTAGGACAATGCATGACAGCAGGAAATGAAGAATTGCACTATCCAGCAAAGAAAAATAGTCAGTTTTCACTGAAATCCCAAAGTTAAATACATAGCACTGACTTTTCAGAATTTAGTTTCTCATTCAAAAAAAATCCAAGAACTGGGAAATACAAGGAAAAGTCAGGAGATTTCTTTGTGCCTTTGGGAGATGGACTTCTTTTTAACCTAGTCCATAGTTTCCTATCGGTCCTAAAGGCCAGCTGAGAGAATGTCTCACTCAACAAACTACCCCAACGTCAGTGAATCATCATACTGTATTTGCAGTACCTGCAATTTGTCTGAAGTACCACTCTTTGGAATTAAGTCATTACAGGAGATTATCAGTGCTGAATGTCTGCACAGAAAAGAAGACAACCCTTAAAGATTCAGACCTACAAAGCCAAGTATAAAGAATCACAAACCTATTATTTTACAATGCCTCAGGCAGAAGTCGCAAAAACCTAAGGCTTAAAGCGGCTGGGATTGCCTGTTCTATTCTTTGCCTTAGCTAAGCATCTATCTCAGCATTTCTAACCCATTAACATACATATTTTCAGTCCAAATTATCACAAGCCTTCAGGCATATTCATAGATACTCCAGAAGTCAAATTTCTACTTACACACTTAGATCCATGTGTTTGTGCCTTTCCTGCGATTACAACAAACCAGAAGCATCTAACTTAACCAGCTGATGTAACAGGAAGAAAAGCAAAGTTTCAATGTAAAACAGAGTCCTCCAGCTCTAGAGGAATGAACCTGTTTGGTGGCATCTGCTGAAAAACCCACAAAGGAGAGAAAACCTGCATAGACCACAGCAGATAAAGCTAAATTTCCCCTGTGCCAAGCTGAAGGCCCGTGACACATGACATGCAATTGCCCAAAGAAAGGCAGAAATTAGTCTGTCCTCATTCATAGCAAGCCTGAGCACTTATGCAGATCTTTGAAAGCATACTCACTGTGCATCAATAATAATGCTACTCTACTCTCTTTTTTTGGTGTAAGGAGAAAAAAAGAAACTAACACTCCTGGCTCTACAGAGTAACAAGCTTCTACAGGGACACTGACTGCAGCAGTCACCACCTGCAAGCTTGAGGTTCACTTTGCACAGCCAGCTGAATCCCCTTAATACAGGGAGGATGAAGATGACTCCCAGTTGGCCTGTCAGGGCTGGCCAGCCAGATCAGAGTCTCATAGCTGATTCCAGATACAGACGCCAGGACAAAATAACTGAGACGACTTTCTGGCCCCCAGTGCTGGGTATGCAATACATGTAAGCTGCAAGGGCACATGAAAAGAACTGGCACAGTGGCTTTGTTAGCACACGATTCCCTTCAAGTATAAGGCTAAAGTCTTGTAGAAGAGAAGGGCAGTTGTCTGTCACCAGAACACTCACATATGACTTTGTATCACTGATCAACATTAAGGAAGTGACAAACATGCCTGTATTATCTCTGCCCGTGACCAAAGTGAATATGCCAAGTACATAAGTAATTGAACAACGTTTGTGGATTAGAACATCAGTTGTATCACCTCCGAAGTTGTTTTTGTCAACAGCAAGGTTGGAATGAAATCACAACCTTTAAAGTGCTCAGCTTTCTTTAGCTGCATGTTCCAGCCAGTTAATTTTTTAACACACCGCAATCCAACTGTTTCATTCTGATAACACCTAGGGCCACTAATTAAGGGTTTAGTTTGACTGGCAATGCACAGACTTGTTCCAGCCAGATGCTCCCTGCCCGAAGGAGCTTGCTTGCAAGCAAAGCTCAGAAAACAGACACCCACACTTTAGCCACTACATATATAGCAAGGCCCCAAGAGTTAAAGAGAAACTTGGAAGAAACATTTGTGTGAGAAACCCCTACCCCAAATTGTGGGGATGAATAAGACACCTGATTTGTAGAAAGCTCACAGAATTGGTTAGAAAACACTTCTAAGGGCTCAGTATCAGTACTCTATTACAAACCCACATGCAAGCCCAAGATAGGCTTTTTAAAAGCTCCTTGATCAGCCTGACTTAATAGTTCAGAAAGTGCTTCTCAGGGCTACAAGTCTAAAACTACAAAAGAAAACAATAAAAAACTATACTAGACTGCAATACTGGACAACTAACACAAAAAAAAACAACAAACAAACAAACAAAAAAACAAAAACAAAAACAAAAAACAGGCCTTGAGTTACAGGCCCCTCTCACTTTCCTGGTTTGAAGCATTGCATTGCACTATGATGTGGGACACTCCCCTGATCTCACTTTTTTCTCTGGTCTCAGCTGCTCTGGAACAGATTCAGTTGCCAGCTGTTACCAAAGATGATGCCTAACCTGTAAACTCAGATCTACTTGTGGCTCAAAAGCAGTCAAAAAGGTTCCTGAGTCTGGCCTAATCTCCAGCAAATAACACCAAACCATTGAAGCAAGAGGTAGACCAAAGACTGAGGCAGCAGGCAATGCCCTCTCCTTTCTTGGATTTAGCCACAGAAGCTGAAGTTTGAAGAGCTGAATCTCTTAAACTAACAGGCTGTGCTATAAACTACATGAGCTCAGGAGTGGACTTGCTGCCCCTCCTACAGGGGCACAAGTATCCAATGGAAAGACACCTAGGAAAACTTGACATCCGCAAGTCCACAGGCTCTGATGAGATGCTTCCACGGGTGTTGAGAAAGCTGGCAAATACCATAGCTAGGCCATTCACAATCATCTTTGAAAGGTAGTGGCAACCAGGAGAGGTGCCTGAGTACTGGGAAAAAGCAAACATTATCCCAGACTTAAAAAAAAGGCAAGAACTAGGGGTCAGGTAACTACCAGCCAGTTTGTCTCACCTCAATCCCTAGATATGTGATAGAATGCATCATTCTGGAGGCCATGGCTATTCACATGGATGACAAGGAGTAGTGAGGATGAATTAACCAATGTCACGCCTGACAAACCCAAGTGCTTTCTACAATGAAACAACTACCTGATACTGTCTACATTGACTTCAGCAAGACTTTCAACACTGTCTCTCACAACATCCTCATAAGCAAACTCAGGAAGTGTGGACTGGATGAGCGGACAGTGAAGTGGATTGAGAACTGGCTGATGGTCATGATCAGTGGCACAGAGTCTGGCTGAAGGTCTCTCATTAGTGGTATCCCCCAAGGTTCAATACTGGGCCCAATATTAACTCATTCATCGATGACTTGGATGAAGGGGCAGGTGCCTCCTCAGCAAGTTCATTGATGACCCAAATCTGGGAGGAGTGGCTGATACCCCAGAGGACTATGCAGCCCTTCAGAAGCGCAGGTTGGAGAGACGGGCACAGAGGAACCTCCTGAAATTCAGCAAAAGTAAGTGCAGGGTCCTGCACCTGGGGAAGAATAACTCCATGGACCAGCAGAGGCCCAGGTGCTGGAAAGGAGCTCTGTGGAGAAGGACCTGGAGGTCCTTGTGGGCAACAAGCCATCCATGAGCCAGCAGAGTGTCCTGAGGCCAAGGAGGTCAGTGCTGGCCTGGGGTGCGTTAGGAACAGCACTGCCAGCAGGCTCAGGGAGGTGGTCCTGCCCCTCTACTCAGCCAGGGTGAGGTCAAACTTGGAGTGCTGCGTCCAGTTCTGGGCTCCTCAGTACAAGAGAGACATGGAGCTCCTGAGTGGGTCCAGTGGAGGGTGACAAAGATGATTAAGGGACTGGAGCATCTCTCTTACCAGGAAAGGCTGACAGAGCTGGGCCTAGTCAGTGTCAAAAAGAGGAAACCTCATCAATGTATACAAATATCTAAAGAAGGGGTGTCAAGAGATGGAGCCAGGCTCTTCTCAGTGGTGCTGAGCAACAGGACAAGGGACAACAGGTAGGAACAGATGCACAGGAAGTTCCACCTGAACACGAGGAAGAACTTCTTTACTCTGCGGGTGACCAAGCCCAGAGAGGGTGTGGAGTCTCCCTCACTGGAGATATTCAAGAACTGCCTGGACACAATCCTGTGCCACATACTCTAGCATGACCCTGCTTGAGCAGGGAGCCTGGAACAGGTGACCCACTGTGATCCTTTCCAACCTTATCCATTCTGGGATTCTGTGAAGCAAGGTCAGCTGTCTTCCAAGGTGGGGCACTCAAATTTGAACCCTAACTATCACACTTGACAGCCCAGCCACCCTTATCAGAAACTGCTGGCTGAGTAGGCTAACCCAACATCAAGTGAAGTGAATCCCTCCCTTCCCACCATGGTGACTTCTGGTAAAAGGGAAATAAAGGGACACTTTCTGAGAGACACCAGCACATCTCTTGAGTCAAAGTCCTTTGAGTGGCCCTAGCTGTCAACTGCCTGAAGACCAGCTTTAAAATGGAAAAAGAGATGTCCATTACATCAACACCCAAAGCTTGCATATTTTGTGGTTTCACTTGCAGAAGGCCATGGCATCCTCTCAGTGCTGATATTTCATGTTTCTCAGCTTCTCCTAGTGGGGAAAGACTAGAAGGACCTATCACAGCCACACTAAACCAATTTGGGACACAACATACAACAATAAAACCCTTACAGTGGGCAGAAGTTTCATCCTGAAAAGATTCCCAAAGCTTGGATGCCAATCCAAGGTTGGTCAAATCTCCAACACTTGTAAAAACGAGTTGACAATTTACCCAACGACAGTCTCCTGGGACTTTGGCTGATTTCAATATGGTTGTAAGCTAGAAGCACAACAGCAGCTTGTTTTTCCTTGAATTTGGGAACTTCCCAAAAAGGTCATAAAGTACTAAAGGGAGTGGGCAATGAAGGAGAAGAGCAGCTAAGCACACTGTTACTAAAGCTCAGAAAGCACTTGGTTTGGGTGGTGAATGTAGATCAATTCTTCCTCTATCCAAACCTGATGCTCCTTCACCACTTACAGGGGCTACAGAACACTACAGACCTGGTTCTGTGCTCTCACTTAACTTTTCACGAGGTTTCAATGACAGCATACTGGACCTTCTTTAATAATGCATACACCACACAAGCCAGAATACATACAGACCTGCACAGACACAGAGCAAGGCCAAGAAGGCCAAAGTCTGGTCAGCGCCTGGCAGCCCCACATCATGAGGGCAGTAGAGCAAAATGGTACAGGACACTTGGCCTTGACACAGGGTCCATGCACAGCACAGCCACCAGAAGCTTCCACACTGCTCACCCCATGTGACACCTACCCAGGGTCCAAACCTGCAGGGAGCTCTGGTCCAACACCTAAGACAGAGCACTGCACACTCCATTAAGCAATTAGTATGCTGCTGCAAGGCTCAACCATGACCAGGCAGCTGCACGTGGTCCCCAAAGGCCTACAAAACAGATTTAAACCCAGAGTTTGCAAGTCTGGCTTTCTGCCCATACACATGTGTACCAGTCATTGTAGCACTCCCCACTGCAGGCTGCAAAGACAGCTCTGATGGGCTATGCATTAGCCTTGTAAGCAAGGCACAGTGCAAGCTTAATTTTCTCCACTGAGCCTGCAAAAATGCAGACCACCTGTCTGCAGCACAAAACCTTGGCACTAACATGAACAAAATGGCTGCAGATGCCCACTCATGCACACTTTTCTACATGCCTCCAAGCATCCTGAAGGTTGTATCTATCTCTGAGAGCTCCTTCCAAAGATTCTCACCGTTTCACAACCTGAGGCTCCAAGAGACAAACAATAAAGCTAAAGGAGGAGACTGCAGCCATAAGGCCCAGAAACACAGTGTTAAAAAAAGCCCTCACTGCCTCTGCAGATACTCTGCACTGAATCAACCCCCTAAAAACTAAAACACTGCCTTTATTTTACTTCCAAAAATAAAATCTAACTCTGCCTCCCCTGAGAGCCACAGAATGTGCAATCCCCGGAGGCAGAAGTACAGCAAACTTAGTTAGAAACAGTGCTGATGTTTCATCAAAGTTGCCATCAGCCTGTCCAGAGTGACTGCGCAGAAGTGCAGCCACACGGCAGTGAGCCTCTGTGTAACACATACAAAAGACTCCACTAGAGTCTGGTATACGGATCCCCAGCCCCCAACTCGGGCAACGAGGGCGGCTACTTTTCCCAGATCCCTTCTTCTATTTGGGACCAGGTGCTACACTTCCCGCAGTACTGGTGCCAATCCAGAGTAACTCTACTGATTTCAGGGGGCATCTCTTGGTTCACAACAATTTTGCCAAATGAGGATCTGGTATTTTTTTCTCATTCGTCATGGCTCCATTTTTATCCCGTGGTATATGGCTCAAAAATTCCTCTTTATATTTGGCAGGAAGGACTTAGACAGTTCTTATCCTGATTCTGTGGTCCTCAGTTTTATTTTAAACATTAAAAACGGATGTAAGAAGAATCTGTAAAGCCATGGGTCAATGCAATGATCCAGCCTGCAAACTTCAGCTCATATTCTGGCCTTCAGGACCAGAAGAGAGAAATGCAAATAATGAGCTGAAAGGCATTTTAGGTAAATCATATTTGTACAGTACCTAGTACAGTGGTGTTCTAGCCTGGAAAGGGCTGGGGGGACTACAGGCTGCACACATACTAGGCAAATGCCTACACAGTTAAATGTGAATCCCATCAAAAGGAAAACATTCTAAAGAACAGACAGATACATCTGTCTTCATACACCTTTCTGTATTGTCTGAATTGTGCATGGTAATTCTGAGTGCAAAGGAACGGGACTTTAACAGGAATACAGCCTAGGCCAGTTCCTCCTAAGCACACTGGCTGAGAGGAAACTGACCCAGCATAATAAATACTGCAAGTTTCCAGCTTCTCAAGGCCCTCTTAGTAGCTACCTGAAGGGGACAAAAAACAACCGAGACAAAACCGGCTTTTCTTACCTTCAGCTGGAAAGGTTGAATTTCGTTCAAACTCTGGTTCCTGAGCTTTTTGGTGAGGATCTTCAGCATGGTACAAATCCGAGGAGCCAAGAAAGGGTTAAGCACACACACGCGCACGCATCTGCATCTGCCGCGCCGCTGCCGCTACGCTCGGCGGGGCTCGCATCCAGCGCCCCAGGTACGCGGCGGCGGGGCACGGCTCCGCACAGCCGCTCCCGGCTCTGCCCCTCGCCCTCCGCCACCGCACCCCGGCCGGCTGCCCTCCGCGCTGGCAGCCGAAGGGAATCCCTCTCCAAAGCCTACAGAAAAAAAAAACTGAACGCCGAACTTCCTCTGCCTTCCACCCCCTCCCCAGTTGCGCTCCAGAAAGGAGGGAGGTACCAGCTGGCAGCGTGCTGCAGGGGACAAGAGACACTCGGCGCAGAGCGCTCACTGCGGGACGGCAGCGCTCCCTGGGCCAGGCGCCGGGCTCCGCTCATGGCAGCGCTCCCGCCNCGGGGCGGCGCGGGGCGGGGACTCCGCTTAAAGGGTGACCGGCCCTTCCCGGCCGCCGGCGCTCCTTCAGTCCCCAGCCTGGGAGAGCTCTGCTCGGGACGTCGCGGACTGGTAGCTGCCTCTGCCCTCCCGCATCCTGGCTCGCAGCCCGCTTAGGGCAGGGATCCCAAAACGGGCTGCCATGACCTGTCTGTCCTGTCCTCCGATTCAGAGCACAGATCCATAGGCGGGGCTCGGGGTCCTGTCTCGAGTCCCTTGAGCCACCCCGGGAAGTTGCATGGGGCCTGCAGCAGCAGGGAAGCTCGCCACAGCCTTTCCCCACAGGAACGCAGGCGCGGGGCCAGGCCGGCACCGGCAATGGCTGCATCAGCTCTCCTCGGGCACAAGCAAGGTGCCCCATTCCCGTGGCCGGCCCTCCAGCACCTCCCTGGCAAAACAGGAAAGTTATCAGGGACTGACTGATAGGCTCCCAGCCACTTTGAACCCACAGGAAGCCGCCGACACGTTTGCCAGCAGTAACCAAGGGCTTTCACCCTCGGCCAACTCTGTGCCAGCGATGAACTGTCTGTGTCTAGGTGAAAGGTCCCTTTTGCCCATTACCAACTCCTTGGTGCCAGCAGAGCCTTTTGTCCCAGCCTTCGTCCTGGGAGAATCTAGGAAGCATTGCAGAGGTCTCTGCTTGTGTACAAATCCCAGAGGAGCACAGGCTGGTTAACTAGTTGCCAGTTCTCAGCCAGCAGGCCTGTAACAAGATAAGGAAAGAGCACTCCTAAAGTGCTGACTGTGGAAAAGAAAGAGCGCATTTTTGCTGCAGGGAAAAGGGCCTCAGTTCAGCGCCACTTAGCAAAGTATTTTTTCCTGAAGGAGTACAACAAGCACAGAATCTAAGCCAGAAAACAAATTTTTTGCTTTTCAGATAATGCCTTCTTAGAAGATGTCTGCAGAAGGAAACTGTCTCAGCTGTTAAACCATACGTGTTCTGTGAGCTCTGCATTCACACCATGGACTTGTTTTCACCTATTTTTCCCCTGGTTCACACCAGATTGAAATCACAATCCAACTTCATTACTCTAAGCCACTACATACTGCTACAGATACTTCAGCTTTTCTTATTGCATGAATTTCAAAAAAACGAGGAAATAGTGCACATGAGCAGATTACTTGTCTGGCATCCTGCATCCAACAGGAGGGAGTAAAATGCCAACTTGAAATCAGAAATCCTCCATAGAGATATGCAATAATATATTTAATGCTAGATAAGAATTATTCCTGGGAGCTAACCAATAACCAACATGTATCCCAAAGTCCAAAAACTGAAACTCTCTTATAAATTTTTCCTTTTTTTTTTTTTTTTAAAAAAAAAAAAGGCAACATTCCCCAAGCCATTATTCATTCCTTATTTCAGCTCTGGAGACACTGGCTATCCTTGTTATGGCCGGTAAGATATAATCCATAAACCACAGTCAGCTCAAACTACTGTGTTGATTGCCTTCCCATTCAGAGTTCAAGCACTGGGACAGGCATATGCCAGGGCCTAGTTGTTTCAGAAGAGATGAAGCTGAAAAAGCTCCCTGAAACAGAGAAGAGCAGAACCTGCCATCCCAAATGTAACACATCACAGGCTCTACCTGAGCTCACCCCACCCCACTACACCACAGGACAGCAGTGGGGACCACAGCCTGATGAAGGGCTTGTGCTAGGCCTCCTAACCTGCTGCAGGGCCAGGCCTTCTCAGCAGATGAGGCTTCTTTGGGGCACTTGCAATTTGAGAGAAACTAATACTACAAATCCTGCTTCTGCAACCTTTACCTACATGTGTTTCAGCAAATACTTGCAGAGCAGCTGTTTCTTTCTTGCTTTATATTTCATATGACCAGAATAGCCAGGAACACCAACTTTGGGTACACCAGTTCTATTGGAAACGTAGTTATAGACACCTTCTCCCAGTGTTTTCTCAGACTCTGTATCCATGAGCATCTCTGTGTTCCAGCAGACTCAGGAGAAACTCACACCCTCAGGTTCCTCCCCAGCTAACCTTGTACCTCACACTGGTAAAGTATCATGGCCTCTCTCTCAATCCACAGCTGAAATGCCAGGAGCAACTGATTGACAGATCACAATCTTTCCATCAATCCTCAGCATCCAACATCTCCTCTGAATGAGGAACAGTGGCACACTGCTGCAACAGAGACAAGGAATTTAGCAGACCTCCAGAGGAAGAGAAACCCTCATAGAAAGCAGAGCTACAACCTACTGCTGCAACCCTTGTTTTAGGTGATCTGTGCCCTGAGGATGAGGCTCCGCTTGCTGAGTGGGTTTACAGTAGATGACAAATCACAGTGGTGCATCACATAGTGGAGAGAAAGCTTCCTGAGGGGTCCGGAGACATTGCTTCTCCACATACAGGTTGCAGAACACTACCAAGTAACTTCTATCCGAGGATAGCAAAATATTTTCCAGGGGTAAGTAATAGTATTATTCCCAAAGAAAAACCCAAGTCAGAGACGGTTACTTGACTTTCTGAAGGTCACTGGGAAAAGCTGTTGGAAGATCCAAGATCAGAAGTGGTACCTCCTGGCCCCTAGCCATATGCACCCAGAGTGTAATCTAGCCTGTTACCAGATCACACTGCTGGAGCTATGCAAAATTCAGTGGTTTCTGCTCCCAAGCATCTCATGTGATCACTCTGCTCTGTTTTGGTTCCTGTGGGTTTCTCGCCCCTGGAGTTTTGATCTGCCTACTGGGTTCAACCCAAATCTCAAATCTCAAACCTAGAACAAGTTCCCTCTGGTCGCATGATAAAAGCATGAAAAATGCATCACACAACATTTAGGGTAAACCCGCATGCCTGCTCCAGCATTTCTTGAAGAGGTCTTTAAATTCCTCATGGCCAGACCAGGAGCAGAAAAGGAGGCAAGTGGAAAGTTTGCCCTGCAAGAACACATGGCACTGAGGTGACAGGGAGAGGGCAGGGGACTGTGAGCTGAGGCTGGGAACTGGTTCACTTCCACATGTTCCTGCCCACTGCTGCCACGGAGAAGATATCCCTGGATGTCTGCTGTGCCACATCTTATTTTCCCTTGGATATATTCCTCTGTGGGAATCCTGACCTAACAGTGCAATGGGGAGACGGGCAGTAGGGGTGAAGACAATGCAGTGAGGATTAGTTTACTGCACAGATTCCCTCTGGGCTGTGTTTCCTCTTGTTCTAAGAGGACAAACTAATGCTTTCTGCAGTTTATCCTGCCCAAGGTCTACCACTGACACTGCCAGGTGCAAGAACAGGAATGTGTGTGGGTGCAGAAAGCCTCATTAGGCAGGCCTGGCCAAGCCTTCTCAAAAGGAAAGAGATGCTTTTTTTCACTCTTTGAAGTTACCTGGAGATTTGGTCACCCTTTCTTACACAGTGAACTGCTTTTTGGTCTCCTTTTTCTACACACTGTGCCACAACAGGCTCATACTGCATCTGTGCATGCGCTGGTCTGAACATCCCGAGGCTGGAGGGAAAAAAACAGCCAGGGAAGAGGTTTAAGTGCCATCTATTGGGGATCTCCCCTCATTACACCAATGGAGACAAGGTTGAGCTGGAAAAACCCCATCCATTCCTGCTTGCTTATGACCCTAACTGGGTGATGTCCAAGACAGACACTGAAGGTACTGCCAGTGCCAGGCAGGGAAGGTTTATCTGCCAAGGAAAATGCTAAAAGAGTATAGGAGGGCAGGAGCAGGATGAAAGCTGAGCCTGGAGCTTGCTTGGAGGAAGATGTGGACCCAAAGACAGGCACATCCTAAAGGGTGCTCCAGAGCAGGACCATCCACCAATGGATTCAAACACAGTCCAGTGTATGTAGATAAAAACAGAAGAGAAGGACAATCCACAAAAAATAATGAGAATTTTTCCCAGAACAGTATGACTGACAAAACAGAAAAAGAGCACTAAGCTTTGTCCCTAGCCAGCCACCAGTCACTTCTAGCAGGAACCACAGGGCATTTCTCCTCCCAGTGTGTGAACTGATGAGCCTGTGGGCTCCTTCAGAAGGGATCATCTCTGACTCGGCCTCTGCGCGATGTCTGCCCTAACACAGGCCAAACTAAGCTGAGTCCCTGCCACACAAACCACAAACACCCCATGACCCAGCTGCAGGGGTGAAGCTGCAGCACACACGAGGGCTCTCCAAGTTCTGACTGTGTGGTCTTTATTCCAGGAGTATTGGACAGACAGTTGGGAAACACATCCCACACACGAAGAAGCCCTTCACAAAAGCTATAAGCAACTAAAGGTGAGACTGCCCACCATTATCTTAAAGGCTACAAACTGTCCTGGAACTGAGCCAGCTGCTGCCATGCAAACACTTTGGACATTCAGGGAGAATCAAGAAGGGCTGGTTGAAGGTGATTGAGGATAACAGCTATCTGTTCTCTTTTAGATACGTATCTTTTAGATTCATCTGAGCAATGAACTACCTACGAAACATGTTTTGGCATATGCAGGTTTTGACTGCCATAAAAGAGGAAAAGAAGGAAAAGGAAATTGAAGAGATGCAATTTGATAGAGAAACGGTGACTGTTCCAGCATAGGTCATGTGACATACATACATAAGAAGAGACAATCGTATCAACAGCACTGCTGGGCAGCCCCATCTCTGTTATAATTCCCTTGCTGCCCATTCTCTCCCTGCAAATTGCTTGGCCAGTTGGAAGGTCAGCATGTGGCTGATACAACGAAAACCTGATAAGAGCAGGCCATTTACACTATGCTTCTCCTGATGGTACTGCAGACATTCGTTCCTCTGCAAGAGGGCCTGGAAGGGCCCCCTGACACCCACTCAGTAACAGGCTGCTGGGACAGCACCCACAGTTTAGCTTGGCCAGCCAGAAACTCCAGGGTAGCAGGGCAGCCTGCCTCCTCAGAAACACAAGCAAAGCGAAGCAATGATTTCTGCTTTGGATAGCTTCTTTCTAATCCCTGGAGAAGAGGAATTGTCTCATCTGACCTTCTTTCCTTCAAATACAGTCATTGCAACTTGCTCACATCTCTTCCTTTTCAAATGCCTTCTTGGTAACAGTCCTCAGCTGGGATCACACAGTGCTTCTGAACCCTGCCACGTAGCCAGGAGCAGTCAGTCCAAAGATGAAAGAAACATCCAGTCTACCTCCACAGAAAGTGCCAACCAGCTCATCAGCTGCCTCAGACTTGAGGTCTTTAGGTCAAAGACAAGAAACCTCAAACTATAATGCTTAGAATGGCAGCAACAGAGAGAAAGGGCCTAGGGTCCTGCAAAAATGGGAAACTTCTAAAGCAAAAATGCTAGGAAATGAGCACATACAGTATTTGAAGAGGAAGGGGGGAAATATTATTGTGGTTCTTGGTCTGATGAAGGGAAATTCCTTTCTGGAACTTCCTGGCTGCCCAGACAGCCTCTGGGCTTATCTCAAGTGTATAAATAAAACACAGCTTTCAACATCAAAGAGGTTTCCCAGTTCCTCTAGTTGGGCACCCCATCTAGATATGTATTTGTGAGCAGCTTCAGTGCTTCTAATGGAAGTGAAAAAAGAGCCAGGTAAATATCACCAGGGAGAGAAATTCTAGGAAGAATTTTCAGGATATGCAAGTTTGAACTTGATGCCTTAACGCGGGCACAATGCACACATGAGGAGAGCAACAGCCAGGCCACACCCATGCTGTACCCTGGCTGGGCCATCCTAGGAAACTTCTGGGCACAGTACCTCACTTTGAGCCTGGTCAGACCTCTCAGATTGCCAACAGGTGAGCAGAAAACACCAGCCTGCACTGGTGGTGTTTTGCAGAACTGTTAGGACTCCTATCTCCTCCCTGCACCTTATCTCCAGCTGCTGCCAGGCTCCAGTTCATCACTGGGCAGGGAATACAGTTTTGGGTCTGCTGAAATCAGTGTGTGATCTTGTGCTGCTGAGTGGCTCAGCATGGCAGGGAAGGCTGGGAGAGGAGGAGGAGCACACCTGAGGCCTCTGCGGGAGTGACAGCACAGCAGGAGCCTCAGAGAAAGGCTGGCCGGTAAAATATATGGCCCTTAAAATAACTGCAGAACTGCAAATGATGGAGGATTTGTGGCCACAAACCAGCCAGAAGCCAACGGAAGGGGTCCAAGCACTCAATAAAACTGCACTGTGAGGAACAGAAAAAGATAACTTGTCTTCACAAGCCTCTGCCTCAAAAGCCCAGATTGCTAGACTGGCCAAGGCAGAAGGGGCCTTAGAAGATTTTATAATGAGAAGAAATCGCAAGCATGCTATTTACTCCTTGCTTTCTAAACTCTGTCATTGCACATTGCACCTGTACCTCCTCCCCAACTCTTCTAGAGACAAAGACCAAATGATTAAACCTTTATCACTTTCCCACAGCTAAGGACAGTTATTTGCAAGCAATTCATCAGAAATTCCACTTGAAACAGCTCTCTAGGCTGTGTAAACAAGGACGAAAACAGTCTTGGGAGGGAGGAAATGAGATTTGGCATCAAAAACCATGAGCTCGGCATGCAGTCACGCTAGCACTACAAATGGTCAGAAAAGTGTGGGGGGCTGGCAAGAAAAGATGGGCTAAGACAAAGGGCTGATAAAGGGCGGGCGGGGGGGGACAGCGATATTTTCATGGAGCTGTTATCATCCGTCACTCAGGCATTTCTCTTTGTTTCCACGCTCGCGCACAACCCCTCCTGTCTCGGCCCCGGCTCCCCCCGTGCCTGCTCTGCCGGCCGGGCGGCCCCAGGGGGCGCAGCAGACCGCGGCTTGGCGCCGGCCCGGCTCTCCCCGCCCTGCACCGGGGCGTGCGGGGCTTCCCCAGCTCTGCCGGCGTGCGGGTTCTCCCGGCTGGGCCGAGGGCACAAGCGGCATCACCGCGTAGCAGCACCGAGCTGCTTTATGCCGGCCAGCCGACGCTCACGCAGGAAATCGCGCTTTAGCAACCAAAGGTCCGGGTGTCTCACAACCAGCCAGGTTGCTGCTCCGAGTCTGCACACGCAGCCAGCCAGGTGGCTGCTCCCAGGCTCTGCAAGCCCCCTTGGCGCAGAAGGCCAGAGTGAAAGGATCGGGCCGGCCTCCGAATCCCACCCTAGGATGACCTCTCTTCATTCGAGCTCATGAGAAGCGGGCGCCAACCCGAGCGTGACACAGGTCACAGCCGCACACCAGGCTCCTAGCCCTCAAAGGCAAACCAAAGTATGGTCACACACCTGACTCCACTCAGAGGAGACACTGCAGAAAAAAACTCTCCATCTTCGTTTCCACACCACAGTCAGCATTCCTAGAGGTATTAATGAGTCATTTTCTGGAGCCTGTTTTTGAAAAAAACTCTCCTCTTTCACGGCCAAATGTATTCTGGTTGCCCCCTGTATTTCAGATGTATTCTGGTTGCCCTCTAGATGGGAAATGGCCCAGATACAGAGCATGAATTCCCCTGAATACACCTGCTCACGCACCACAAAGCCACGCGTAGCAGGTGTGGGGGACTCCATCTCAGGGAGGCATGTGTAGCAAACGGCAAGAAAAACAGGACAGACAGATTCAGTCTAAAGGAACAGATATTCATCTCAGGAGTTCCCAGGCCTCTTCTTTTCTCCCTCATAAACCCAAGGGATGACTTCTGAAGAGCCAGCCGAATTTAGTTATATATGGCAGACACTCAGGATACCCATAGATAAATGGGATTTCAGTATACATTTGCCCATTTCCTTGCTGCTGTCGTCACCATAGTGCACCATCATCACAATATCAGAGCTGTCCCAAAACAGCCTATGGTTGGGATGGCTGGATACTCCGGTCACATATTGCAAAGGAGAGCAGCAGTCCCACCAGATGGACCAGAGTTGCACAGATAAGAAGAGACACTCCTTATGTCAGTGTTCATCTCAGTCTCATCCTGGCCTGTGTGTCCTGACACTAATGCTGTGGCTGCATTGACAGAAACGAAACTCAAGTTATGGTTAGAGTCAGGCTAAGCGGGTGACAGACAGAAAGATTTAGGAGAAAGAGCTATGATTAGACCAGACAGATGGGTCAGGAAAAGTATGTGACTCAGAGCACTGCAATTAGCATCCTGACCAAAGGAGTTTTGTTCCTGCGTTTCAGTGCAGGTTTGCTGCTGCCAGTCAGATAGCTTTCTGTGCTGTTCTTCAGAGAACACAGAAAAGCTCAAAGCTCAAGTACATTCACATACTAGAAACTCCATAGCACCATCCCGAAGAGATGTAGTACCCCAAGGATCGGTGTAACTGAATACACCTGCAGGGATGTTCCTTTCAAAATGTAATCAGTCCTTCCATAATTTCATACAGCAATATTAGTGTAATCTTAGAATCTCCAGGTTTTAATTCAAGACAAAGGAATTTCTCTGAAACCTGATGAAAATTAGTCAGGCTTTGAAACATTACTGGTTTGTATGGTTTCATTTTTATCTCCTAGATTTTATGTGACTTTCTCCTTAAAAATATTTTTAAAGTGTTAATTAAACAGAGCTCACTATTGTTATATGCCACTGTCATGAAGACTGTGATAATAAAACTGCATAATTACAACCCAGTTTATCTTCCAGCAGATTTTTGCTATTTAGCGAAAACACTAAAGGGTCATGAACACCAGAAGGCAAGGCTTTTTAACCAAAGTGATAGAACATTTAAAGGCTCAAGGCCCATGTCCACAAAAAANAAAAAAAGAAAAAAAAAAAAAAAAAAAAAAAAAAAAAAAAAAAAAAAAAGGGTTCCCTAAAATGGATCTTGGGAGAAATCAACTACCTAAGTCCAGGCATGCAACCCTTAAAACCCTGCCTAATCCCCTCGGCTCATAGACTATGTCTATACCAGTAAATTAAACGTGCCCAGGACTGTTCTCTGGCACTGAGAGCCCTGGCACGGGATGGCTTGCACCAATAACATTAAACTCTTTTATCCTTCAAGCAAAGCATTTGGATCCAAGTGGTTGTTGGGAATGGCCCCTGGCCCACAGTAGCTCCCTCACAGTTGTGCCTGGGAATTGTCTGGAAAAGTGTTAACTGGCACAGGCCAAAACCATGGCAAGAATAAATGGAATCAGCTATTAATTTCTAGACGATGGAGTTGTACTGCCCCAGATACAGATACAGACATAGCCCTAAAATCCTATTCTGTGGACATGTATTATCTATATACATTTACACACTATCTATATGATACACATCTATGTAAAATATTTTGCACTCATATAGTATACTTAAAAATATCAAGTTTGGTCTGCATAGGAAGCATTTCTTGGCAAAAGTGTGAGAGACAGGGGTTTATGTTGATGGCTGACCAGTCATCAGCAGTCTTTCCTTTCAAGTGTCTTCATTCCAAGTGTTCCTTCCAGATAATGGGAATGTCTAGCTTCTCAGACACTGCAATTTTATTGTGAATAATTGGAAACACTTGGGGGAAATTTTCACATTTATTTTCACTGGAGTGTCTATTTGTCCATGCTTAGAGGTGTTTGTTTGCCTGGCGATTACCTTTGCTTTTTGAGGCTTCTGAGGCTGTGAATCTCTAACATTGTTTCATGTCTATCTTGTACATAACTTGGCAATTCCCTGTGTAAAGCCCAGAACTCTGCTGAGACTGAGCACCTCATGTCCACCTTGACAGAACCTGAACCACCAGCTCTACTTGCTCCTCATGGTAAACAACCCTGCAGCTCTTCAGAGCTGAAAGCTCTTGCTCTGTCCTGTCTGCCTGACATCAGTCACACGATGTCCTTTTGCAGAGACAGGTGGGACACACAGGGATGATGGGATTGGCCCAGCAATTGTGGGACCATTGCTGTTGCACATATAGGACCTTAAGTGTGTCCCAAATGACAAAGTACACTTTGATTTCCCTTGGCATTAATAGCTGGTCTTCCCTAAAACTAGTCCAGCCATGTTATGGGAAGGCATTAGGGTATTTATTTACAGGCTTAGCTTTCAAACCACTCCACTTAGCCATAGATAGGATGGCATCCTCGGTCCATGCAGTGATTTTGCTTCAGCAGTGCAACATGAGCAGCAGCTGGTCTTGATTTTACATGAAAGAGCTTCAGCTACATGGTCAAAATCCCATGCTGCTTAAAAGAAGACCTTTCGTTTATCAACTTGTCCATTAAATTTAATCATGTACTTGTTCATATCAAACAATACACTGTACACATCTTAGGTGCAGAGCACAGCCTCTGAAGGGTTTGGACAATATCCAGACGTAGGCTATGTTTCACTGTACCAGAGGTGTCTGAATCAGCATAAGCTAAAACTCGCAGCCTTAAGACCTGACAGCCCACAGTGTGCAATGCTGGGACACTGCTGTGTGCAGTGGCTCTGTCATGCTGGCATGGCAGTCTGAGCTTGGAAAGCCTGCTCAGCAGGACCCTGGAGCTGACTTGCCAGGCCCACCAGCCATGCCAATACCTTTAAACCAGCAGATATATAATGGATATATTACCACACCGGCAGATACATGGGGATATATAGTGGACAGGCTGGGGACTAGCAGCCTTGCAGCCGCAGTTGGTTCTGAGGGACCCGCGGATGCAAAGCCCGGGGCTTTGTCTCCAAGCTGCCCCACAGCCCGTGTGAGCGGGAGAGCACATCCTCACAGCTGGAGGGAGACCTGAGCCAAAAGCCGGAGCAGTAGGCTCCGTGACTGATGCCGCTGAGTCAAAAGGAAATGACCCACCGGCAGAGCTCTGCGCAGGAAGCGCTGCGGGGATGGAATCCCAGGGCCCGGGCAGGGCCGGGCAGGGCCGGGCAGGGCAGGGCAG
>WBMY01017568.1:2255435-2379298 GCA_013397315.1 Donacobius atricapilla | reverse complement strand
ATAAATAAATAACGTTTGGTGTATGTGTAATCTTCAAGCTCCAGGACACAGCCGAGCCGGCCAACATAGTCCGTATAAAAACCTCTTCAGTCACTAATTCTGTCACTTCATGGTGACAGCCAGCAGGTGTGTAGATTGCCTAGAGAGTGTCTCCTCCTCCCCGCAAGCCTTAGGAAATTTGGGGGATGCACACAACGGAATGGGATGGCACCAACCAAACAAAACAAAATAAAAACTCCACACAAATTAAAAAAAAAAAATGGGGATACAATATTCTCTAGGACTCAGAACAGTAAGAATCTGTATTACGGGGTGAGTTTCATTTTCCAAATCCTTGGTCACATTTCTTAATCTCTCCAAGCCTCATGGTTTTCAAAATAGCACCATCTTACCCACCTGGACAGTGGCTGGTGCATTCTGGTGAAGGTCATTATAAAGGCAGGCACTGTAATTACATGTTTAAAGTGACAATTGGATCTTATTATGATCGTGACCTGAAAGAAAACCAGACTGCCTATTAACTATAGGTGGAGAACATTCCATTAATGAAGGCATGGAAGGCACGACTGTGAAGTTCTTGTTCTCTTTCTTAAGGACAGATTATTCTGTACTTCTGCATAAGCCAATTAGTTTATAACTGCCTTGGCTCCCCAAACTGCGAAATGGAGGAAAATGCACATTTCACAGAAGCAACATGAGCTTTATTTATTTATATAAATAACACTGTCACAGTTCTTGGAAATTGCCAGATAAAGCATGTTGCATAAGAACAAGGTAAATAGGGCCAATAGCTTTTATTGTGAAGTAAGTAGGAAATACTTTTGTCTTTATGACGCTGAGAAATATAAGGAATGAACAATCTTTTCACATTGTGCTTTTCACTCTCTTGCTGAGCATTCCCTGCTAGATAGAACTCAGAAGGGCTCACATGGTTTTGTCTTCGCACATCAGACAACCCTACAGAGAGCGAAATGCAAACAGAGAAACAACCAGAGGCTTTCTTGTACCATCAAAGATGTAGAAAAAGGGGCAAGAAAAGGTGGCAAACCACGAAGTTTGCCCAACAAAGAGGCCAAAACAGGGAAGAAAAGTATCAAAAGCAGCCACAGGCATCTGAGAGGAAAGCACAAATGAGTGGGAGGAAGACAATGCAATAATACAAAAATAAAGCCCCTGGCCCATTTGGGCATGTTCAGATAAAAGGGCAGGGGCAAGCCAGACTGACAACTGTCTTGGAGCTCTTCCTCAGGGAGCAAGGCATTGGGTGGTTTTTGTATATAGTAAAAAAGTTCTAGGCATTTCTGTTCATGCCAGGTCCCTTTACTGAGCTGGCGTCTTCTCTCAAGATGGCTTTCCCCATCAGCCTTACCTGAACCCTTACGGCAAGTGCTGCTTTTTCCCTGCCCAGAACAGCAGTGAGAGACAACATCCACCACACACACCTTCCCCCACCATTGCCTGCCCCACAAGACCTACCGAGATTTCTCCGGTTTTGGTCATTCTAAGGACAAAAGTTACAATGTTTAGTCACATCTCAGGCGATCTCTCTACCCCCACCGACCTAACATATGAGAACCATTAAGTGATGCTGGCCAGCAGCATTATATCCTCACAAAAGAGCTCTCATGGAGCCAGCTCTGTACATAGTTCCTGTAGTGGTACAAACTGGAATGGCAATTAGGAAATCTCCCTTCTGTTTGTAACTGCAGCAAAGATACACACATGGGAATACCCTGGCATGCTTTTTAAATGGCTTTTAAAACATTGAGGTTTTTTCTCCACAATTCAGAGTCCTCTGCATCCCTGTAGCACAGCCCAGATAATGTAGGTGGATTTAAAGCCCCTACCTCCATCTAAAACTTTTCTACAAGAATTCATCCTCACAGCCCCAGTCATCACCCTTAAGTAAATTCTGCTCCAGTTTTGGCATCTTCCATGCACTTCTGGAACCTCAGGACTCCTCCTTGTCTGAGAAGATCTCACCGTTTAAGAACAGGCCCTGTAGTTCCCCTTTTGTCCACTGCATTTGTGAGCTATGGGAGACCTGGATTAGTGAGAGCCCCTGGACTCCACACTTAATGGTTGGGAGAAGCAGAGCAACCCAGGAAACATGAGAAAAGCTGATAGCACTTCAGGCTTTTTGATGCCTCCAGGCAGTTGGGGTGTGATCTGATCCCATCCTGCTTGAAGAATCTCCAGCCAAACTGTCCACTATTCTTTAATGAGATGCATGAGGCAGAAAGGGCACGGCCTGGTTTCTCCCAGACGCTCACCAGTTTGATAGCAGAGTGCTTTTGGTGTAAAATGATGGGAAAAGCCTGAGTATCAGAGCTATTGTTTCTCCTGGCTCAAAGATTCACTAGAGAAAGCTGGTCCCTTTGCTTTCCTAGATCTGAGGAGCTTGGTTTGACTCCAGAGAGATTAAAGGTGCTGAAATAGGAGGGAGGGAAGGTTCCTACCATTAACAAAGGGCTGGTTGCAAGGCTGGGGAAGGAGTATACTCCATCATTAAGATATCTATGTTCCCTCTGGGAAGCCTTTGACCTAAAACAAGGATCTGAGTTCAATGTCATTCTTCAGGCGGTAATTAAGCAAAAGGCTGGTGGAGGAAGCAATCTCTTCAATCTCTCTCTCCTGCTCCTGTCTCCATAGACATCTTGCGCCATGAAACAAAAGGCTTTACCTGTGCACAGCCTTTATCTATTACCAAGTGTTGGGAAAGCTGTGACTTCAGGAACTGTTAAGAAAAGGTCACTGAACTGGTAAAATCTGCCAGCATTTCCATCACTTCCAAAGCACAGCAGCCAGTTTGCTCTCTGCAACTCCTTCCCTAGCTACAATAAAGTGGGCAGCCCAGCAGTTAATGCTGGCAACTCAGAGTAATTGAATTTGCACAGGGCCCATTTCCAGTCCTGCTATTGTGCAAGTCTGGGAAAGGCACCAATTCTCGCTGTGCTCTCTCCCCCGCCCCCCGAGTGAAACAAAGCACCCATCAAGCAGCAGGCTTGCTTGTCTGAATGAATTAATAGCTGTAGAACAACCTGAGTTCTACACAGGTCCGTCAAAGGCATTATGAGGACTGACGCTAGCTATGACCCCCTTGTTCAGAAAAAAAAAAGCACACAGAGGCTACATCAGGCAACGGCAGAATGACCCAGCCTCAGGGAGAAATTTGACATCATGCAGATACCTAACAGTAACATCTATCAATCAGGACTTACATAGACTTGACTTGAACCAGGCAGTCCAGAGTTTGTAGCCATCCTCTTAGCTCCTAAGGCCCAGAGCATTTAAGGATTTAAGCATCTAAATAACATCAGCAGCCTGAAACCTAAATACCTTTGAAGAGCAGGGCCTCAGGATTAGCCTGCTAACCAGAAGACTCTAACTTCATGCCACTGAGAACACTAGCACTGATGTTTCACCTGATACTTGCAAAGAGGCAATTGAAGATTGAGAACCCACCTTGTTAATTAAAGCAGGGTACTATCTTCTTGTCTCTTAATAGGGAGATATAATCAATGTTAATCTTTTGGGCGTGCTACTAAATATCCAAAGGGGATGTTTGTTTTGCAATTTCCCTCTTCCTTAATGGCAGGCAATGGTAGGCTTTTCCCTGCCCTGCACAATCAGCCACCCTGCAAATCACAGCTGTAAATATTTGGGCTTGTTTGATAGCTGTGGCATTTCAGCGTCTTTCACCTCGAGCTTCCCTTCAACCATCATTCATTGGTCCTTTGTGCCAGAGGTTTTGAGCTGATGTCCTCCTGTTAAGTTACACGTGCTGTGAGCTCTGGATTCCAAGCTGATCCTGGTACCTGCAGGAGTACTAGCAAAGGAGAGCAAGCTCCTGCCTTGAGCAAGTCAGAGAAGATGCACACCATATGCCTGAAGCACCAGAGACTGCAGAGATGTCTAACTCTGACTGAGGAAGATGCACTGGATGGGGAGGCAGGGTAGACTGAAAAAGCGAATAGGGAAGGAAGGGGGTAGGATGGGTAGTCAGGAGAAGGACAAGGGCAAGTAAGGCAGGGGAAGGCTGAAGCAAGAAAGGCAGCTGGGGAGAGGCAGGGTGTCTAGGAAGAAACAAGGCTTGAAATGAAGCAGTGGTCTGACTGGCAGAGTGGGCATGGCCTAGAGTCAAACATGAAGTTTAGCTGAGGAACCAGGGTACGTGGAAGAGTGGAGATCATCTAGACAAAGGCAGGTGTGGCTATGGATGGAAAATCAAGTTATTGATATACCTAGATTCCTGCCAGCCAAGTCCTAGCTATGGAAGCAGTTTTGGAGTTGTTAGACAGTGGTCTTAGCAAGGGCAGAAAAATTCATCTGCTTTTTACAATGGGGCTTGAGAAATCTCAGATACTATGTCTGGAGAGGACATGTCCAATGTGACTGGAGAGGATGAAACGTTGTAACATGGAGACTTCTCCTACCCATAATGTTTGGGAGACTTGAGGATAGTTTGTGAGTAAACAGCAACAGAAGGTGCCACTAGTATTTCTGAGGAAGATAGGGTAGAAAGGGTATACAGAGAATATGGATGGATTGAAGGAAAAGCAAAGCTGGTACTGTGGTTCCTGGCCCCTTGGGCAGCCATGTGCAAGTGCCCTAGATGAAGGCAGTTTTGCTGCAGGTGTTATAGCTAATGCCATTTTAATTTCTGGCATGTCACTAATGGAAAAAGATTTAACATGTATTTATTCAATGTCACTAAAAATACTCCAGCAGATTCAGGCTAAGGAGGATAGGGCTGATCAATGGGGGAGGGTGGAGAGGACCTGCACTTTTGTAAAGACTAAAATGTGATGCTTACAAGTGGGATTTGGAAGGACTCTCTCCCAGTAACTGCTAGGTATCCTCTGCCATGAAAACCTGCTGTCAAGTGTCATGTCAAATCAAGGAGACTATAGACAGAGACTGAGAGAGATCCTTTTCCTAAGGAGCAGCACAATGGATGAAAAGTAATTGCACTGCTCTGGCATTGCCTGAACTTGACAGGTTCTCACTAAGAACAAATACCCTTTCCCTGGTAATGAAGGAAAGGTTTAATCTCATAGCACTCCAGGTGAGTATGGTCAGTACAGTGAGTCCCTTTGCCACTGTTCACACTCATGCGTTAGCCATGAATGGTCTTCTGGCAGGTTCTAATCTATGTCACCAAGTCTGTAAGAGGTGTGGGGCAGTAGGTCAGCTGAGAGAGCAACTGGGTGCATCATTTTCTTCCTCCTACGTGTTGTAAAGCAGGTCACTGGCTTCTGTCTTGTGCTTATCCCTTGTCCCTGCATGAGGAGGCTTGGATCTGCGGCAAGGAGTGGCAGAAGACCTTCTTGCCCCCAGGCTGGATGCAGCCTTGGTGTACAAACTGTGCAGGCTGTACAGATCTGCCTCTACTTCCACACTGTGTGACCTGGGAGGTAGGCAATACACCATGGCTCCCTGCCCTCCCTTGGTGAACCAGCCCTGCCTTCTGATGAAAGAACAGAGGATTTAATGCTTCCTGGGTCAGGGGTGACCATGATGCCATGACTCCTCCAACCCAAGTGGGCCTTTGGGCAGTAAATCATGAAACAATAGTAGGAGGCCTTTTTGCTCGCAGTATGCAGCTCTGTCCCTATGCTTGCTAGAGATGGGCTCACACAAAATGCTAAGATTCAAGCCTCCATGAGCTCCAAGGGAATGCAGATCCAGATTAGACAGTGCTTGGATGCTTTGGTGATTGGCACCTTAGAAATTACATAGATAGACAGAGCACAGTGGAAATAGATGGGACTTTGCAGCTTTGGCTCTTCTCTGCTAGTTATAATTATTTAAGATGATGTTTCACATCACATTCAAGCTCCTGTGCAGACAGCAGCGGCAGAGAACAAGAGATCTCTGCCACCTAGGAGAGGATTATGTGGATATGACAATGTTCAAACCCACTGGGCTCTGCCACGCTGCATTATTTAAGCCCAGTAACCAAATTTAGTAAGCAGCCCCTGAGGCGTTGAGAGAAAAACACAGCTTCCAAAGCTCCTTCTCTGCAGTCCTGTCGGCTTCCTTCCTTAAAGGAGCCACTGGCTCTTCTCTTCCTCCCTCAGCCCCACCAGCCAGGCCTGACCTCCCAGACTGTTCCCACAGGAGCAATGGAGTCCCTTGCACAGGTGTAACACATGACCCAGGTACAAGCTGTCACACACAGTGTGAAGCCTTAGGAGCCCAGTGCAGAAGTACCTGCATGGGGAAAATGAGCCATCCCAGCTCCAGGCCTTCAGGATGCAGGGCACAGAGGTTTCATCTGTGCAGTGAGTTGTGAGCTCGGGTATAGCCAGAACAACCCAATAGTCAATGCCCAGCCTGTCTGGACCACTGGCTGCTTCCCAGCTGTAGTTCTGTATTTGATATCTGTGTGTACTCAGGCTCCTAGTGCTACCCACTCTGCCCAGAACTGGCTCTCACCTTTTTGGGAGCTTTGCAGCTCCATCTAAATCTGTGCATAAGCATGCCTGCTGGTTAAGTGTGTGGACAGAAGCAATTCTGGACATACAAACAGGCTCAGACTTGTGCTTGGGTGAAGATCTGTCCTTGCCTTCCTTGCCCACAAAGGGCTGCAGATGATGGGAAGAGGTGAGCACAGCTCTAACTCTCACCAGCTCTAGTCTCTCTTCAACAGCAGAGCTTTGTCACTGCTCCACAATGTCACAATGCCAAACAATGGCACTTGTTAATCAATTTTCAAAAGGACTAAAGCCAAGGGAGACTGGGAGGCTTGGGCAGACCCTCTGCCAGCATCTCAGACTGTAGGTCAGCTGTCTTGCCTTCAGTAAGCAGGTGCTATGCCACAGCAGGCCCTTGACTGCCCAATAAGATGGGAGTGCCCCAGTCCGTGTGTGTGGCCAAGCTCTCTGGAGCAATCTAAGGGAAGGAGAGGTTGAACAGGGTAAATATTTAACCAGTGCTGTGTCAAATGCAAACACATGTCCACTGTGGTTTTTGTCATCACAGGGCCCTGATCTCGTACATACACTTGAGGCAACACAGCTTAACTCCCCACTGATTCTAGCAGAGCTGGCTTGAGAGATGCAGAATTTACCTTGGCATGTGAACCAGTCATTTCAGTAAAACCCAAGCTCAGCCTCGGGGAGCCATGAAATAGCGTTGAGACCTGCTGGAACTGTAGGTGACTCCTGCCACCGTGGCTATTAACTGCTAGGCGTATCCCCTCCACTGCAGCAATCAGACGCCATTGCCTCTTAAAACTGTCTGCTGTCTCTTAGATCCCTCCCTGGCCTTCTGCCCAGAGCCAGAGGCAGCGTCGGAGACTGGTGTTTACAAACAGTCTTAAACTGTGTGTGGAATGAGAAAAAGGAGCAAGCCCAGCTGAATGGCCCTGGGAGGAACAGATCTCATCAGAGCTTGCACAGAATATCTTCCAGAGCCCCCTTTTTTCACCGAGAAGAAAGCTCTTCACTTAGCTCTGTCTGAACTGCAAGAACAGGGAACAATGGCAGTAGTAAGGGGGCTCTCCAGGCAGTCAGGGCTCCTGCCAGATGCATCTCCTGTGAGCTGGGCCTCTCAGGTTGCTACCATGCCAGGGAGGATACAGCAACGCTGATCAGGAAGACCAGCTCTGCAAGGAAAGGAAGATTTTGGGGTTGTATGGATGGTAACAGCTAGTCCACAGGGCATGAAATCTCTGCCATCTTGTGCCATTCCCAGACGCCAAATTGTGGGTATTCAGGACTGTTTGGGCTTTTTGATTTCTGTGGTGGTGGTGGTGGTGGTGTTTATGCAATTCTCAGCCTGACCAAGCTCAAAAATGGGTTATTTATCACATACCTCAAATGCTGTGACACATATGGCCTATTGCACCAGTGCCCCTAGGCTGCCCCTACCCCACAGCCATTTTATCTGTAAACCACAAGCTCTTTCCCAGTATTCCTATTGTTCAAGTGACCACCAGAGCCTATACCAGCGCTGGCCTCTGGCAGATGATCCTGGCAAGGAGGCAACACCCAGAATAAACTGAATTCTTCTCCCTCTGTGAGCCCTTGTACCCAGTCAGCTCTTCCCTCCACCACACAGACCCCCAGCAAGATGCTGCGAGTGTGTGCCAGCAAGGATGGCAGTACTGGCTGTCATGTGGACATTGGTCCTTGGAGAGCTGTCCTCATCCAACACAGGACACCAGATGCCTGTCAGCTGCTGGCTGGCTCCTGCTGTGCAGTGCTGCCTGGGTGTGACACCCAAGAGCAGGGTCATTTTCTGTAAAGCCAATTTACTCAAGTCCTTTTTGAGGTCCTTTTTCTCCCCCTTGCAAGGGGGAAACTCTCCAGCAGTGCTGCTGTGGGAGAAGTTATTCTGCCACAACTTTTAAAACAGTTGCTCATGGGGACACAGTATGCTGGAAAAACAGTAATTTAATTTTGGTGTGATCACTTCAATTCTCAAGCCTGGCTCTTTCCCTCCCTCCATCCCTACCATCCACTGGAAATTAGCTCACTCAATTCAGTTGCAAGCTCTTTGCAGCAAGGATGAGAGGGCCATGGTGTGGCCTGTGATAGAACAGCTGCCCAGTTCTCCTTGCTGCTTCAAACCAGTGGTGAAGCGTGCAAAGCCAGTGTGTGGCCTGCTCTTGGGAGGGGATGTGGCTCCCCAGCCTTTTCTGCGGACCTACATGGAAACACAACTGTGGAAACAAAAATAACAGTTCTGGTGAGAGCACAGCAAAGACTTTGAGCGGCTGTGACTAACATTAAACCACTTGGCAAAGCGCTTCTCACTCTCACTCTCTGCCTTTCCTACTCTGCAGGAACCTCAGGAGGGGCATAACTGGAATCTTTGTCTGGGAAAGGGGAGGACAAAGAACATGTCGATGCCCAGCCTGGGATTTCCTACAGCTACTGCTCGTACCAGGCAGACAAGAGCCACGTGCAGCAGCTCCAAAAGCAACTCAAAGGAAGGGAAAGGCGTGAGATTGTTTGTGTGAAATGTATACATTAGGACTGGCTGAGGGCAGCCCAAACCTCTGTTTCCCTGGAAGTAGAAGCAAGGCCTGGGGTTTTGCCAGCAGCCTGCTACCACCCAGCCTACTCTTATGCTAGCAGGGTTTGTCTGCAGCAGCAAACATCCAGTCAGAGGAGATTTTCAGGATGGGTTGCTTGGCAGGGAGGGAAGGGGTGAGTGAGTATAGAAGAGGATAAACCTGTGATGTTCCTCAATTGCAGTGCAGAAGTAGCCTCAGATTTCCTCCTAGGGCTCAAACTTACTTTGGCAGAGCTCTTATCTGTGCTCAGCCATGCTCGCACACCAGGGAAGAGCCACTGCTGCCTGGTGCACCAGGCCCTTCCTGGGACTGCAGGCTCCATTCTTTCTCTGCCCTAGACTGACGTAGTTACAGCCCTCCTCAGGGCTGAGGTGTTGGCAGCTGAAAGCCACAGCAGACACCTGGATGCAGTAGATCCAGACAGAAAGAAGTTG
The DNA here is from genome assembly GCA_013397315.1 of Donacobius atricapilla. Lineage (NCBI taxonomy): Eukaryota > Metazoa > Chordata > Aves > Passeriformes > Mimidae > Donacobius > Donacobius atricapilla. Next base: position 2,369,836 of record WBMY01017568.1, on the reverse strand, counting down.
TGCTCTGGCACAGGCAAGATGAGGCGGTTGCCAGTGGGGGAAACCACTTAGGGGTTAGAAATCTGCTGATTGCCTTTATACAGAAGCGGGCTCAGGAGAGAAAACCCTTGTCGAGTAGCTGAGCTCTGTCCTGTCTCTTCTATGCCACAAAGCATGTGCCACTGGCGTACAACCCTTCATTAGATGGCCACACCAGCCGTGGCCCATCATCAACTGCTGAGCATAGCCTTACCCCCAGCCAGGTATCCCCTCAACAGTGCTAAACTCCCTGAGAAGGAGGGAGCAGGGGGATAGCACTCTTAAAGCAGTCTGCCCTGTAAATCATGACCTTAATATTGTTTGCACTTCAATCTAAAAGCAGGAAGAAGATCATCCTCTTCATATTTTTAGTGGGCTGTCAATAACTAACCTCTGGGACCTGGCTGCTTACGAGAGAGAAAATTTCTGAAAGACAGCAATGAAGAGGACGTGGGTGCAGGGGGAGGAGGAAGGCAGGGAGGGGGAGAGGAGGGATACGTATGTCACAGCTTACCTCAGAGCCAGAATTAGAAGCTGGGTAAAAAAAAAAAAAATCACAGCAGGAAATAATGTGTGGCTTAAAATAGCAACATCAAATGGGAGCGAGAATGGGGAGTGGGTGGCATTTGAGGTTGCTGCTCTGTTCCTCCCTCAATGGCAGGGTGATTAATATGTCTACGCTACTTGTATTTATGTAACAAAGGGCACTAAAGGCCAAAGCTGCATTTTCACCAACACTGCAGGGGAGTCTGAATCTTTTCTTCTCCCCATAGCATTAAAAGGGAGGATTTGCACTTGTGCTTCCTCCCTCAGAAACCAAAAAAACAATCTTAAAAAATCCATGCTTCAGCACTGCACACACGGTTACATTTCCTCAACTTGGCATGGTGGCACAGAGACCTTTAAGGCTTTGAAGGCATTCCTGCTGTCTTTCATGGCTCCCCACAGAAAAAGCCTGTTCCCAGAGAACACCTGTAAACGTGTTTGGGTTGTCTCTGGCTGGAGGCTGCGCTGTAATAGCAGGCAAGGTACCGCTACATGTTACTACACATTTTCATGCTTGTTCTCTGTATTTGCAGTGAATCATAGATCTCTGAGATGGGTCATACAGTCCATTTCCTTGCCAGCATGGGATTGTTCCCAGCCATGTACTTAAAATCCTCACGTTTCTCTTGGGAAACAGTGATTCAGACTGATCACTCTTCTCTTCATGCCTTGTATCCTGAGAACTGCATTAAAGACTTGAAAGCACTCATGTGTTTCAATAAGAAGGGGATGTTGTTCTTGGGTGCACTAAGAACTGTTCAACCCACCACATCACTGTTCACTGATGAGTGGCTGCCGGATGTATCACACTTGTTTTTTAGACTCCTCTGGACTAATAAGCAATGCAGAGACCTGCGCAGAACTTGCAGTGAAAAGTAGGAAAGCGTCCCAAGGGGTGCAGCAGGCTTGTGTCTCAGCTGGCCACATTCAGCACCTCCCACTCATCTGAAAGGCCATGTGCTGCTAGAATTGCCCCTTCTCAGTGTCTGATGCCCTCAGAGAGCAAAGGCAAGAGCAAAGATCTTCCTTCATCTCCACACACACACAAGGCTCCGGCCACTCCAGCCACTACTATCAAAATGCCTGCTTGCAAGTATCTGTACATGCAAATAGCTCAAGACCAAGTTTGTAGTGTGATAAAAACCTGCTGCATGGGCCTGATCCAGATATTCACTGACATCAGCAAATATCTTTGACATAAGCTGGGCCATGCTGCTGTCAGAGGAAGGAGAATCTGGCCCAGATCTAATGCAAATCTTCCCACAGGCAAGCAGAGCAGCACGATTTGTTTAAACATGGCATGCTGGTGGCTGTAGACAGAGCTCACTCCCAGCAACTCCATCAACATGGATAATATCCTGCTAGTTAAATCCAGCCATGGTAAATATCTCCACCATGTTATCCCTCCAAGCAAATATAGTACCTGCATGGAAGAAATTCCTCAGAATGTTTCCTGTCTGGAGCTGAAGCTTGCCAGGGACCGAATTTCCTGTGAGGCTACAGTTGGGAATGCAAAGCAAAGAAGCTAAGAAGAAAATGAGATGATACATATTTGGACCTGCTTTACACAGATCCTCCTAAGCAAGAATATTTCCCACCTCCTCCCCCTGCTCCCCCCCACCAAGTTATATAAAAATTAAGCACTTGGACTTTCAAATATGGGCTAGGTTATTTATCATTAAGCATTCTTATTTTTACCCCACTGCCTCCCTCTCTACTCATTTTTTTCCAGCTGCAATTCTGTGACTTACACATCCTGAAAATGAAAGAGGTTGTTTTTGCCAATAGCAAAGTGCTATGCATCCTTTCAACCATCTGGAAATGGATTTTTTATTCTTCCCCTCTCCCAACCACACATGCACGTGCACGCACACAACCGAGTCTTTGTCTCTTGGAATCATTTCCCACACCAAAGCTGATGGCCATGAAAAGAATTCAATAAAAAAAAGTTCCACAGGCATTAAGAGGCCGAGAGAGAATAAACAGGGTGACTTCCTGGGCACTTGCTCTCATCCAAACTGCCACCTCATGAGGAAGTGATGAATGCAATGCAGCATATGGTTCAGTTGTTCGAGATTAGGAGAGGTAGTTTAAGGCTCTTGAGGTTTTGTCCTGGTTCTGCTACAAACTTCCTTTGTCACTAAGAGCAAGCTGACTACCTGCTTAGTGCCTCAGCCCCCCCTAGCTGAAAACAGGGATACACTTTCTAACTCTGAGTGATGATCAATTTGTTCATGTTTGTAATGTGAGCTGATCTCCAGAGATGAAAGAAGTAATCTAAAGTGAAAATTGCCATGATAACCCTGTGCTGAGCCTAATGGAGTCAAGCAGGACACTTTGGGCGCCAGAGACTAGAGCTGATCATCCCTTGCCCAGAGGCAAATGTTAAGTGAGCCATGTCACTATGCTATCCAGATGACTGCAGGTCTGCAGGAGGAAGCAAAGAAGAGCCAGAGCCACACTGACTGGTACAAACATGCTTATAGTGTCCAGCTGAGAATGAGTAACAGCTGCTTGCTCATCATCCTGATTTCTGTCGCTACTAGTGTTGCTGAATGCTGAAGTGTCCCAATGCTGTGACTCAGGGCTGTGAGTCATGGGGCTGTATGTCTCCACCGAATGGAATCACTCGCTCTCTGATGAGATTGCAGAAATCACAGATCATCTTGGGTCTCTTACAGTGGTAAGTCTTAAAAATATAGACAGATATTTACAAACACATCCAGATCAAAGTCATTCTGTCTCAAATACTGTCTACATGGGATTTGTAGTAAAGCTGAATTTCACATACACATCCCACCCAAGAAATCTAGGAAAAGTATAGGTCTTCTTTTCCTTCTGCAGACATTTAATTCCTATATGTCCAGAGCTCTAGCAAATCTGGGCTAAACAGGATGCAGTGCAGGTAGCACTCAACCTTTTGCTTCCTCTGCTTTTGCCAGTCACATTTTTAGACCTGAAATTCTGACATTGTGGCAACACAATCCTTTTTTGCCTTGTATCTGCCTGTCCAGGCTCTCCAGCATTCCTGGTAAGAGAGCTTTGATCTAATGGCATTCTCCTAACCTCAGCACTAGGCAACCTAGTTGCACTCAGGGCTGCAGTGGGTGCCCTCTCTGAGTTGGCTGTCAAGACCTCAGAGAAGACACTAGAAACTCCCGAGGTATCATCAGGTCTATTTTGACCACATACAACGCAGCAGACAAATTTCTCATCTAGACTGCAACACCAACCAGCTGCACATTCTGGAGCTCACCTCCAGTTTCCATAAATTCTCTGCTGATACAGGTGCAGCTGAAATGGCCACCAGTTCCTTTTGAGATGAGGGAGCAGGGGCTCACCTCAGCACTGACCTCACCAGCTGGGAACCTCCTGCACTGTCCACCCGTACAGCACCTAATCAGTGTAGCGGAGTCCCCACACTGACAAGAGCGGGATTGCTGATACTCCTCTAGTGGCAGCACAGTTTGTGTTGGCAAAAGGGTGTTTCTGTTGGCTTATGCCTCTTCCCAGAATTAAGTCATGCCTGTTTTTGCAAAAATCTCTGCGGCAAGGTGTTTTAGTGGTGTAAAGATGTGTAAAGAATCGCTCTGTTTGCTCACAGCCAGTCTGAATCCTTCCCACAAAAGTAGATAAAAGACTGTATTGGCAATTTTCCCAAGTGGGCTTCTGTGTGTTGGGACAGGGTGAGTGCACTTATATGTCTGAACTAATGCAGACAACCAGCGAGATCCATACTAGGAAAGCAAACACAATGCGCTGAGCACAGGGACTCCCAAGTGATAGGAAGTGACTTCAGCACACCAATTCCTCTATTCCCGTAACTCTCTGTGGGTTTGCCAACAATCCTTATCGTCCTTGCTGAGAAAGGAGAGCTTTGCTAACTGATTACATCCTTGTTTCCTTACTGTGGTCAGTCAGTTGCTGCATGCCAGAAACAGCTGGTACAATTGATAGATAAGCACAGTCTTGATGGATCTGTCTGCTCTAACCACATCCATCCTGGCGGCTTTGAGACAGGCAGCTCTAAAAAGGAGTGAAACAACACAGCAGTTTTGTTAGCAGTTCTAGTTTTCTAGAAACACTAATCCAGGGAATATCGACTTTTTGCATATTTCCTACAAAATACTGTTGGTCTCATGAAGGGAGCCAGGATGGTCCCAACCCTCCCCATCAGCCCCCCAAGGCAGGGCATCCCACAGCCCAACAAACCCCTGCAGACAAGGCAGTTCAAGTGCTGGACCAAGAAGATGCAGGCCTCAAGACCCCAGTTTATCAGGCCCCTTGAGATGCCATCTCTAAATGAGGATCCGTGTCCTGTGCTGACACAGGGTCGGATCTAACACCACCACCTGAGACTAGCCAAAAAATGTGCAAGACTGGGCTCTTTGAAGACAAGCATGAATGCGTTTGGAATTTTACCCCATTTTGATTAAAGTTCTCTGCACCTTGAGTTCAGCATTTTTGGATAGCCTGAAGGTATTCTTCAAATGCAATAGCACAGTTAAGTAATAAAATGCCTCAGGATCACCTCTACTCCAAGCATATTGCCCTCTTTTAAGCAAGACATCATGACAAAAGTCATCTCAGGCCAAATTTCTCTTCAGTGAAGAGTGTCATCAGAGATGGAGTTAGCTCAGTTTGTTAAGTGAGTAGAAGATGGCAAATTTTTTTTTTTTTTTTCCTAGTTCCTGGAATATGCTTTGTAGAAGTGGCCCTTCCCTCACTGTGAGCTCAAGCTTTGAGGTGGGCAGAAACGTTCAAATGGCATCTTCTTTGACCTTTCTGGTACTGAGATGCTTGTTGTTGCTTTTTTTGTAAGTTTCTGAGAAGCTCCCACAAGCCTCTCTCCCCCTCGCCCCTGAACTGCATCTGGAGCATCCAACAACAGTCCCTCTGGAGGGCAGCGTGGCTCTCACAGTGACGACACCACACTCTTAATTTGTTCCAGCCTGTTTCACACTGACATTTTAGCACTGACGTCATCAGCTGCTGAAATTTCATTGCTGCTGCTAAGAATAACAGCCCTCTTCATCCCCCACCTTACACCAAATAATTATTTTAATACTGTAGGGATTTAAGCTTATCTCTTCTGACACAAATCAGGTTCTGGTGGTTAAAAGAAGTAGTAAGAGCAAAGCATTGCAGATGCTTTTATATTCTGTCAGCCTAGGACAGAAAAAAAAACCCCACAAAAATAAAGTGTATAGCTAAATTGTATGAGTGCTATAAAAATGAACAGGAAAAGTTCAGTTTGATTTGTTTTAAAGCTTGTCAGACAGTCCTAGGCATTGTGAATTGCTGAAATAGCCTAGGCTATGGTCAGCCCCAGAAGTTCTTTACAATGCCCCTTCCAAATTCTCCAAGGCTTTGTACCTTGAATATTTGTTTACTAGTGCAGTGTGAGCATAAAGTACTGCCAAATCAGAATTTCCCATTGACTTTGGGGCCTGAACCAAATCCCATTGATCTCTGTGGGAGGATTTCTATTAACTTGAATGGGCATTGAATCAAACCTAAATTGGCAGTGCTCTGCACCCATTTGGCACAGTGTGGTTCTATGCATAAGGTAGAGAATCAAGTCCAAAGACACTCAGAAATGCTTTAATTAGGAGCATTATTGAGGAGAGCAAGCCTTTCCATCATTAAGCTGATAAACTGAATTTCTTCTATACTTTTAATAGGAAAAGGTCAGATTTTCAAAGACACTTGGTCTAAAGATGAAGCTGAATGCTTACAGGATTTCCAAGAAATGTTTTAAGGCAAATCAGATGCTGACAAGCCATTCAAATCAACAGGTCGCTACACTTATTTATATGCTTTCAGAAGTCCTAGGAGCTACCAATTGGCCTTTCTTGTAGGCTTATAAATCTAATCAGAAGATGTGAGATGACCATTACCTGCAGCCAGCAGCCAGGTCTGTTCACCAGTTCCTGGTCAGGCCTGGGCCCTCACAGGCACAGTGAGCAGCAGCTGCAGTAACTGCACCAAATATTGCCGATAGGTACCTGCCCCTGATGCTCTCCCATTCCTCACAGAAGGAGAATGGCACCTCTGTAAGGCACAGCAAGTCATCCACAGTCCCTTCTGGGCAGGGGTGACAAAGGCCTCTATAAACCAGACACACAGAGGTCCTGGAAACATTATTTTGAACCCCCGCTGGGGAAGTCCGTGGCTAGCACAGCTTCTGCTCCAGAAGCAGACCTGAACCGAGACAGACCAACATCCGGTCAAGGAGAAATTCTCACAACTCTTTGTTACTGCTTCCCCATCAACTCTGACGTCCAGCATCATTTCCCGTGTTGCTGCTGACCCTATCAGGCACCTTCCGCTACTGCTGCCTTCATTATCTCTTCATCTCTCTTTATTGCAGAATAAGGGAAGTTTTGGGAGCTGGCATTTCTGATCGATCCTTTGATTACTCCATTGGAGTTATTTTGTCTGGCTATTATTTTTAATTTGGACTTGAGTGTTTGGCATAGTCTTTTTCTGGAAAGTACAGGAAGATTGATCATAAGACATGAGAGAAAGACATCCCTGCTTAAAAATGCTGGAGGCTGCAAGAGAGAGAGGATGAGAGCAGCTTACTCACACTAAGTGAGAATCCGTGTGAGAAGTGCGAGCACTTCCCATGAAGCGCTGCCAGGAAAGAGACCCAGAAAAGGTTGATGCTAGAGGGGAAAGCGAAGAGAAAGTGAAAGTGGTGTTAAAAGCCGAGCCTCGGACACGAAGTCCAGAAGCTGGGATTGTCTGCTCCGACCCTTGGCAGCTATTCTTGTTCAGCCTGAGTCGGTCAGCAAGGTCACATGCCGATGGGCCGACAGGAGCGTATCTCTGAGCTGACATGCCTCTTTCGGCAGACGTCAGGATGGGCTTGGCTGGAAGCCTGAGGGATAGCTGCGGACACCTGATTTCCTCAGCCCCCGTGCTAACCTCTTCCTCTCTTCCTCCCCATGACTAATTTCCCTCCACCTCCTCCCATGCACATCCCCAGATCCTCACCCCGTGCGTTTTTTATGCACAAAAGACACTTGTTAAATTACACCACCTGCTACTGGGATAAAGTACCAGGTAAAGAGATAGGAATGTACTGAGGAACGTGACTCCTACAAACCAAGGAAACAAAGAAAAATTTCTGCCCTGCACTGGCAGGCACAGAAGCAGCTCTCAAACCATTTCCTTCTGATGAGAGCCCTGCTTCTGAGTTGGGGTGCTCTTAAAAAAACACATTTAAGTTGCTAAAGAAGTTGTTCACTAAAAATAGTAAGGCCTCAAATATGTCTGTCTGGGGAGTCAGCGGGCCAGGGCATACCTGAGCTGGTTCAGCTCCAAGAGGGTAAGCCATGACTTGGAGCCATGCACTGAAAGCAAAGCTGTGCCCAGCAGCATTCCTGCATGTGAGTGGGAATGGTGCTGCCCCACCATACACTTTTTGCTTTCTTTTGCTGACATCTACGAAACTGGTCCCAGCTTCGGGCTGTGGCTCTGGTTCTGTTCTGTACCACTTTTACTGTGATGCTGCTCCACCAAGTACGTTTTGAGCCTAAACTTCCCCAGGGGAAGCAAGAGGGGGAATGGGCCTACGGGGGTTTTTGTTGCTTACACCAAAAAGAATTATCTAATTAAAAATCACTGGAAACCACATGCATTTGCAGAAATGGCTTTGCTTCAGAGCAATCTCTGGAGGCAAATGCGTGAGTAATTCTTCAAGGGTTTATGAAAATAACCTGTATAGTTACACTCGCTGGGATAAAATTACAAGTGTTTTCAATCCTCATACTTCAGGGCAATAAGTTGATCCTCAGCTGGGGGCCAGGGAGGAATTTCCTCCCAGAGGATATTATTGTTCTGAGATGTATCTCATGGGAGATTCACATCCTCCAGAGTATCTGGCATTAGCCACTGGAAGAAAGGAAAAAAAAAAACCCAAAAAAAGATCCGAGCTCCTCACAGCACACCTCGGGGCCCGGGCCGCCCCCGTGGTTGCACAAGCCGCCCCGTCCGATGTTGAAAGGGTCCCCGGAGGTCCGGGAAGGGCGCGGGCCGACCCCGCTCCTTCTGGGAAGCGCCGTGACTCACCCGCCGTGNCCTTGTCCCCGCGGCGCTGGACTTCTGAAGTGGCAGTGTGCCAGCAGCAGTCGAAGGACAATTCAGATTTTAATTGGATTTTTCTGCTAAGCAGATCTTTGTTAAACTGTGTCACATGTCCCACAAGAACAGAAAAGAAGTAAATAACAGAAGTCATTCTCTAGATCTGCTCCATATTGACGATAACCCATCTCTCGCCCACGCTGCAACAAAGATGCTTCACTTAAGCAGTAAGCACGGGTGCTAATAATGTCACCCAGCCCCACGAAAAATAAAGGTTAGTGTCAAGCTAAAAAACATATTCTTCAAGCAGAAGGCGTTTATTTTGTGATATCCTGTTGCAACAACGCTCCAGCTGATGATTTGTGGAGCCTCTAGTTAGGACGAGACCCCAACCACCCCAACCGCAGGGGACAGCGAGGATTGGAAGGGCATTTTCACATTTTCTCCTGGCCCCACAAGCAGGAAGGGCGATTCTGCCTGGTGAATTATCAGCTCTCCGGTGTTCCTGGTTGCTTTTTGAGGGGGGCATTGCCATCCGGAGTTAAGTAGGTAAGCACCCCTGAGGATCTAAGCCGGAATGACTGTGCTTCCTTTACATGGAATGAGTCACTCCAGCTGAAGGCCTGGGAGGAGAAGGGAAGGGCACTGGGAGCCCTGAGACCATTGCTGAGGGCTGCTACTGCTTTGAGCCTGTTGGGGAGGAGCAGCCTTGATGCCAGCAAGGCATACACGTTGCTTCAGGAATACATGGTCCTTTTATGGGAAATCTGGGGGGAAAAACCCCTCTGAAGCTCCCACAGTGTGTGCCAGCTTCTCTGTGGCCTTGCAGATGTGCGTGCACAGCTGGAGCGCCCCAAGTCCCAGATGGCCATCTCTGTGCTCCACACCGCTCTGCCTGCCAGCCAGCCTGCTCTGCCCATAATGAACTTTCTATGTGGAATTTCTCTGCGGCCTCCGAAATTGGTATCTGTGCTGCAGTTTGCCTGGGGGGGTTGTTTTGGGGGTGAGGGGGAGAGTTGGAAAGGCCTTTGCCCAATAGTGGGCAGCTGAGAATGTTAGCACTCTATGTCAGTTACCAAGCAGAACATAATTCGGCTCTTTCATGTGGTGTTTATAACTGAACATGCTGTTTTGTGTCAGCCTGATTTTTTTTTCCTTCCAAGAAGTAGTTTTGGATTAAATTATGACAATTACATTCTTATATTCACACACACACACCCCCGCCAGCCCCTACCCTTGCCCTGCGTGCACACAAACACAAATGGGAATTATGTGCTCTGAGCGTGATTTGAACTATACAGCCTGGGATCCGTGCCTGGCATTGAGTTCACTTTTTTTTCCTCCACAACAAAAAGGCCACATTTACTCTGTACTCTTTCATTGCCTTAGGAAAAAGTAGGATGGTCAGACTGCTAGTGTGGGTGATTTGTCCCTTATGGAGCTGATGGACATGAGACTTTCGGGCATGAGACTTCCAGGCACGAGAGAGGAGGCTGGGGAGCCTTGCCTGGGAAGCTTATGGTAAAAAGTGCAGAGACCTGGCTTTGTGAAATCCCCTGTGAATCCCTACTTTGAGCCTAGTCTGGCTCCTGCACCTGGGCAGTGCCTCGTCTGGTGGGTAATGCAGGTACACTGCAGGAAGGGATCCTGTCTTTTTGGGCTGTGCTCCGCAGGGCTGCACCTCTAGCACGTGGCTGAACGCAGGGAAACACGGGTGTTCATTAGGACAAGAGATATGGCAAGGCTGCTGCTCTTGCAGCCTTTTAGCTGACACAGTGGGTGGGACAAGGCCTTAGGAAACAGGGCACCCTGTATTTCAGTGCTGTTTTTTCAACACTGGTTGGAGGAGAACACCAGTGTGGAGACCCGTGTAGATGATCTGTCCGTAGGAGGAACATTTTGTACAATGCCCTCCATGTCTTGTCTGAGTCAGTTTTGTGTGGAGTCACTATTAGTCAGGCAAAGCTTCCAGTGTTTGAACCTGAATGTCACTTTCTTCCCTGACAAAGGGCCAAATTAAGAGGAGCCAAAGCCCTCACCACTGGTTAGAAGGCAATCCAGGGGTTACTCAGAGCCAAAAAGCACGAGAGCCTGGCTCCTCAATCAAACGTAATCTGCCTCCTGTTGTTTTCCCCATGGAGTCACAGGACGGTGAGGAGGATGTGCTGGTGACAGATGGCTGACGCGACTTGCTGAGCGTACGGGTGACTGGGCTGTGACTCAGCAAGTGTTTGGTTACAAGAGACTGGGAGCATGTGCTTTTGCACTGGTAACAATGGTCCTAGCTGGATCTCCTCCTGGGAGGATCAGGCACGGGCTGTTGTGTGAAGCCTGTGACTGCCATCTTCCATGGGAGGAAAGCAGGCACACGTGGCCTATTAGAACAGAAAGTCAGGCTCTTAAATTACTGTTTACACTTGCAATGGATAATGTCTGAGTGTGTATAAATATATGACCTGCCAGTGGTGCTTAGATGTCCTACTGGCCTTCAGAAAGGAAACATCCTGGCCTAGAAAAATTGCCATCTTGCTCAGAGGGAGTAGGACTTGGAATTGCAGTTGAGTCACTAGAGGGGGACAAAGACCTAGCCTGGGCATGCATCCATCTACCACTTCCCCCAACTGCAGCCATGGGAGACACCTTGGAGAAGCAGCTGCAGGATGGCCCTCGTTCTTCTCAGGTTTGAAGGTGCCCAATTACAGGAACAGTTTTCTGGAGGCTGAGCAATGCAGGTGGGGACCAGCAATGCTTTGTGGAAATGAAGCCACTCCTTTTCCCCCAGAAGCATGATGGCACATGTATAAAGGCTCTTCCAGTACTTCTTTATGTTGGCTCTTCCAGAATTTCTCCATACCTAGAGCCAGTTGGTCCATAGATAGCCTGAGCTTTCAACGGCTACATTCCAGACATTGCACAGCACAAAGACAGTGTCACCTGGGCAGAGCACACAGACAATCATGTATGGTTACAGGCACATGCCGTCTTACTCCTTTTCCTCTTTTATGAATGGCGGAGAGCTGAATGCTCAGGTCTGGATAGGCACCACATGTTATTGTTGTCTCTGTGAGTTTAAAATGTCATGCAAGTATTGGAGGACTTGAGCAAAGTGTACCCGTGAGCATCCCACACACACATGGAGAGCCCGAGCAGCCGTGGCAGACAACAGGGCACTGCTTGCAAGTGACATATTGACCTGAAGTGCTTAAAAGCTATCCCACACACTGTCCTGGGGAAGTGGAGACCATAATGACTCACACAAATGGATCGTGATACAAAGCCCTCAGCCCAGCCAGGCTATGTGTGGAACCAAGACACTCCCGTTTTCTGCCCTCCAGCATACTTCCCTGACCAAATCCATGACTGAGCCATTTGGCTCTGACTGGAGCTGGTCAGAACATGTTTTTCTTTTCTTCTCTTTTCCCTTCCTTCACCCTTTGGAAAATGTTGACATTTCAGCAAAGGGCTGAAAACCCAAACCCTGAATATTTTCCATTGGAAAACGCTGGGGGAAAGGGAGAGGAATAATCCCCAAACTGCCAAGAATAAAATCTCTTTTGCTTTTAAGGCTTTTGGGTTTCTGCAAGGAAAGCATATTTGGAGGTCAATGAACACTTTTTATGAAAATATCTGTTCTCTCAAAACCAAATTTTTCACTAGAAGTGTTCCAACTGGCATAATTTTCACTGGTGATGGTTTGGACACTCTCTACATCTAATTTTGGAAAGGACCTGAAGAAAATCTAATTCATTTTATTGGAATAGAAGGCACAAATGACACTCCCACAGCACAATTGATACTGAGAATTTGTATTCTCAGTATCATGAGACTATACCCTGATATTCTTTCTTTTTGAAGAGTGCTGTTCACATGAACATCTCAAGCAAGTTTGGAACCTGGTCTCTGGGAACATCACACTCCCAGAGCTCCAGCTGACTTGCCTCAGACCTCAGAGCACATTCCTGAAGGGAACCTACCTTTCACAAGGTCACATCAAAGGCTGCAAAGGAAGCAATATGTACTGTAACTATCCCTTGAGTAACTGATAGCACAGAACACTTGCAAAGCATTTTGTTCTGATGTCTTCAGCTGATTCACATTTCTGTCTGAATTGTAATGTAGACCTGAAACATGTTTCATCTTGGTCTTGCATATTATTCAACTTTCCTGTAAGTTAAAAATAAAAAAGAAAAGTTATGTTAGCATAACAGAACACACATATTTGTAGGAGATGAAATTATTCCCTTAAACCTTCACTAAATGTGGCTAAGAGCAGGTTAGAGTTTATAAAAGGAAAGATCTTAAAATGGGCACACACTGGTCATAAATAAATTAAGGCTGCAGACTTGCAGAAACTTTCAAAACAACAGCAGAGTGAAGTTCAGGATAACCTCCAAAGAAAAGCAATGGAAATAAAAAGATCTTTATCAGTTGTGGGTTATCACAACAGCAAAGGGATAGATTCAATCACACAGACAACCCTTTTAATTTGTCATGTCCCTTACCCCATTATTTTCCATGCTGAAGCTCCTCGGTTACTATTTACATTCTCTCTGGTATGATTTAGCAATTGCACTGCTGCACTTTATTCTGATTTCGTAGAGCTCTCTGTCTCCTGTCACTCCCAGGTTTTTCTGAACTAACCACCTGTGTTTGAATTCAGTCAGCACCAAAAAAGGGGCATATTTGATTTCATCAAATCTCTGTTTTTTATTCTTTTCAGTTTAGGAACGTGTCACTGTTAAAGCTCATGAAACAGTGGGTTTAGAAAGATCATGAGGCAAAATCTGGTTTAGACCTCACCTTTGTTGGTTGGGGAAAACTAAATTGCATGCTGATAAAAGGAACAGGTTTGTTCCTTTTATCAGATAATGTCTCTGATAACTTAGTGGCAAGGAATACAGAGGACCTGCATTGGTGTTGTACATGCTTTGTCATATTCTTTCAAGGTAAGTAAGCAACTTTTCACTTACAGAAGCTTACTCTTGAATTAATAAAGTCAAAAGATCAAGAGATTTAATCCCTGGCCTTGGAAACACAACGCATTGCAAGACGCCATGGCAGAATCCTGAGGAAGTGCCATCTGGAGCTGCAGAGCTGTAACGAGCCATTGGAAAGCCATACACACATAGCTGAGATGTAGCTATGAGCTGTCCTTGCTCCCATCAGTACTACAAGGGCAGATGCAGAAACAAGGAGATCCCAAGTAAGAAGATAAAGAGTCAAATGAATCACCCTGTCACTGTGTGAAATGTAATGACTGGGAGAGCAAACAGATTAAGCCAGGGTTTATGACTGTTAACATTCACAGAAACATGTTCCACAAATTCCACTTTCAGAGAAAAATTGGATTCTAGTTTCCTTCTGGTGATTTAAAGAGGAAACAATCTGTTCATATGACCTTCAGGTTGGGCTGGTACAGGGACTGAATCCTACAATAAAAACTGAAGAATAGCCTTTTGGGGCAGAGCAATGGTCCTCCCCACACAGCACTCTGCTCCCAAGTAAGGCAAGGTCCAGGGAGCACACACACCTGCACATTTCCCTCTCCCATCTGTTTTCTCAGCATTCACCTTTGTTGGATTGGGATGTTAGATTACACATTTTGCCTGTTCCTTCTAGTGTCATTTTATGGACCTATTGCCTGCAAATTTGTCTCATCCCATTTTGAGCCCACTGATATTCTCTGCCTCTGCAGCCTTCCGGGCCAGCAACTTCCAGAAATTCTCTACCTAATGTGATGTAATTTCTTTAAATTGTTTTAAACTCATCTTCTACTGGTTTCATTGAGTGCTCTCTGTTCTTCTGTTGATGGATTTGGCTACTAATGGCTCTGCGTTCATCTCTGCCACCCTGATTTAATGAATCCAGTCCTTAGCCACCAGAAAAAATAGGGAAGCATTGCAATACTGGTTGCTCAGCTCACTTCAGTCCCTGACACTTGCTGACCTGCCCAGAGTGGTTTTGTGCCTGGAGCACTCTGGCTGTTACCAAACTCAGGGGAAAAAAGATGATGGCACAGCAAATGGACTGCAACTTCCTCCCAGGGCTGTGCTCCCCCCGCAGCTGCTCACCGGTGACGCAACAGGTCCCCTTTGCGGTAAAGAGCTGGATGCTGATGGCCCCGTCCCTCTCCTGGGGCTCTGCAGTTCCGGGCCCGGCAGGGGGCTGCAAAGCAGCAAGCAGGATTTCAGGGAGGGTAGGCTGGCAGCCCTGGCGGGGGTGTCCGGGGCATCTTCCAAAGTGGCTTTAATTAATGAGCACATGTGCAGCGAGGAGAGTTACAGCATCCCACTCAAATTGTTGACTTGGAGCCGCTTCTGGAGACAGCCGTATTCTGCTCATTAGGAAAGAGCTTTTTTGCAACGCCCTTGGATTGGACAGCTCTTGGATTGCACCATGAGATCAAGTCCACGTACGGGCTGCCTGCCTTTCGGCTGCCAGCTCCAAGAGGGTTGTTTTTCTTGTCTTCTCATTCTCAAGGAGTGCTCAGCCAGATGGCCTGTTTTCGAATGCACTGTGCGTTGGTTGGATGTGTGTTTGGAGAGTCTGCCAGCTTCATGAGAAGGAAGAAAGAGCAAAAGAAAGGGAAAAAAGCACCATTTGGTATCTATCTCTGGGACCCAGCCAGAGTTGAAGCTCTGTTTGAAGAAGGGGGGAGTCTTAAGAAGGAAACTCTAGACAAAATTGAAAGCTGGAAAAACTTTCAAGCTTGACAGACTGGGAGACTGAAGTTCTGTACAACATCCATCCACTACCTGGCTCCATTGCAAACGTGTAGCAGACTTCCTCAAAAACAACAGTAAGAGAAAGCACGAGCACCAAGTGTCTGTCTCTCTGCTCTCCCAGCGTACCTCACCTGTGGGCTGGGATGTGCAGCCCAGCCAGCTGCCCACCAAGGCTGGGTGATGCTGCCTGTGGGTTTTGGGGATTTTACTCTCAGTTCACCAAAACCAAAAATTATAGCATGCAGCCTGAACACATCAGCTCAGGAAGAGGAGCTGCAATGGAGTAGTAAAAAATACTCATCACCGTGGCCCAACACTTTAAGAAGCTAACCTTAGTAAATTAAGCCAGGCCGATGTAATTTTCGTGCACCCCCTGATGTTCATTTCCCAGAAAGACCTTCTATTGGTTTGGTACAGCAAATAAATACAGGCCAAAACAGAGCAACGTCTTTTTCCAGCACTCACTGGTAAATAATTTGAACCTGACAAGAAAAATCTGTTGTTGAAGGAAAGGGGGAAGTTATGAAGTTTGGGTGGATTGTGCTTGGCTTTGTTTTCTTAACTAGATGTCATGTTGTGGTAACCACATATTGTTCCAAGCAGCAGGAGGAGGTCTTGCTGAGCAGAGCTGGAGAAAGCCACATTTGTAGCCATCCCCGCTGGCTGACATGCCACTTTGTCTTCCAAGCAGGCTTGTCTGCTCGCTTACTGAAACCATGGCACAAAGAAGATGGTTGCAGGAGCACGTGTGTCTGTGCAGTGGGTGTGGTAGCGGCAAACCTCACTTCTGCCATGATTGCACCAAATTATTTTCATTGAAGCAATCACAATTTATGTGTCCTGGATGGGCCGTGTGTCCCTGGCAACACTGGCTGGGCTCTGTTCTGCAGACACTCTGCCAACAGTCAGGGCAAAAGGGGTTCTTCTTACTCCTGCTGTGGGATACATCTCGGGCCAAGCCTGCTGGTGTTCACAGCATGTCAAAGCCTCTGTGGCTTCTCGGGAGTTGCTGGCTGTCACTACTCCAGGTCCAGGAGGTACTTCACAGCAATTGCAAGGGCAGCATTTGCAGGTGCCACCATGTAAAAGAGCAGGACCTCTCCCCACACGCAGGGAAACATCCTCTGCTCTTGGCAAAACAACGTCTCTGACCTAGAGGTGCAGATGCCATCCTAGAAGGGAAAGAGGTTTAGCTGGTTCAACACAGTGGTTACATCACACAAGTACATTCTCACATGGGTAGGAAGGCTGCACAAAGAGGTTGCCTCCCTTCCTATTCCAACAGGACTCAATTTTGGTAAATAACCCTGGCATAAAAAAAAAACGGGTTGTGGTATCTACATTCCCAGTTAAGATCATCTCAAGAGAATGGATTTTCAGTGTGCCAGGAAACAAGGTGCAAAAGTCTACCACTAAATTCAACCATTCTCTCCAGGGCTTTAGAGGGCTTATTACACCACTCTGGCAATTGCCTGATTGTCACCAATGCTGTATTATGGAGCAGATAAAGGAATTACACAGAAAATTCAGGGGACTAGGAGTCACTGGATTGGGCTTTACCACAGTTAGGCTAGTTGGCTAGTTATTGCACCTCTTGGCAAATGGAAATAATGATTACCACAACATTCACATGAGTACTGTTGGAAGGAGGTAGCCCCTCAAGAAAGGTCATTGGTGCACTTTGGGAGGGAGATCAGCCAGAAAAAACATCCAGGCATCCGCTCACCCAAGCTGCACTGGCTGTGTCAGACACAAACAGCAGCCTCTGCATTTTTCACATATGGTAGTTTTCCCCTGCTTTATTTCACTGCTCTAATGCTGCCTGATTCATGGACATGTGCATCTCCAGCACACTGCCCAACATGGGATGAGTTGACAGGCTAGTCTGGAAGAAACAATTCCATGTAAGGTATCTGGCCTAAGGTACCATAACATACCTAGCATTGTCCAAGGAGGGGAAGCTAGAAGAATTTCCCAGACATGGAATTTTGGAAATTGGCCTACTGTACAGAGAGGTGAGGCCTGCCTTTTGGCATCAGTCCTGGCTGCTCTGCCACCAGCCTTTGTGTACAACTTTTTTAGCCACTCAGTGCCTTGTTGGGAGATCTTCAACCTAGGAACCAGAGGTTCAGAAAGTCTCCTCTCCAGCTACGGGTAGGTCAGTACACGCCTCAGCATGACATAAGTAACATTGAACTGTCCATTATGAACAAGGGTCTTGAGTGTGGCTGCACTCGAGTTCAGCAGCACTCATTGAGGTACTGCAGAGGATGTCTCCAATTTTGCATCTGAGCAGCTCATTTAGGTAACATCCTCCTTCAACAGCTGAAGGTTTTCATAGGGAGTGAACTCCACAGTCCAGTTGAAAAGTGGCCATGTCTCCCATTCCCCCATGCATGGCCTCACTCTGCACCCAGAAGCTCTCAGAGCATGTTCTTAACTGCATTAAGAAAAACATATTCCTAGCAAGAAGAGATGATGATGAGCACACACAGCTTCCATTTCTCAGCTGTGGAGGAAAACTCCCTGTGCTACAACTCGAAACAACAGGAGATGAGATGATGGACACAAGACAGCTGAACACCAGTAGCAAGGATGTGATGACTGAAGCTTAAGATCTGGTTTAAAGCCTTACACAGAGTGGGCAGTACCTGAGATCCATGCTGCTTAGGTTGACAAGCCTACACCAGCTTGGAATACATGAAGTACCTGGAGTCAGTCCCATTCTCATAGAGTGTCTCACTCACATCCATCCTCTCAGTCCATGAGCTTCCCATGGTTTTATTGGTGGTCCATATCTTCTGTAGACCATATGTTTGACATTAGTGGGGAATGCAGAGGTTAAAAAGATTGGAACTCCTTTTGGAGTTACGGGAAGGAAAAACTTTAGAGAATGATTTACGGTTAGAAGTAGCTCATCATTCAAATGCAGAGACCCATTTGACTCATAGCTGGAGTTGGTTGTGAGGACAAGGATGGTTGCTTTAAAAATTCCCAGTCAAAGGTAAAACAGAAAACCATAAAGTGGAAAACAACAGAGCACATAGTTAAGAAGTTGAATTCTAAGACACAAATTCAGTTCACTGCCATGCTGACTACCTTTTAAATGATGACTATACAGTACTTCACAAGCCTGTTTTCAAAAAGGGACTGCACATGCACACACATACAGGTAAATACAATATATGCAGCCCTTATTCGTATGTGATTTCTTGGCAGGCATCTTACCATGAATTTAGCAAGGCTTTAGGCTGCCTACCACAACATTCTTGTATTCAAGTTTGGATATTATGGTCTGGGTGGGTGGACTAACAGACAGTAAAAAACTGGTTTAGATGGTAAGACTTGGAGAGGAGAAATTAGATGTCATGCTCTACTTGGAGGCTGGTACTGCAGGGGTCTGTCCTGGAGCCTGTCATGTTTGAACATCTTTAGCAGTTGTCTACATGAGACATGCTTGCTCATAAAGCTTGGAGACAACATCAAAGTATTAGAGGGTAGTTGATATGATTGAGTGCAGAGCTGTCATTCAGAGGGCCCTGGACAGCATGGAGGAATGGGCTTGAGAGGGACCTTATGAAATTCCACAAGGATAAATGCAAAACCCTGCACTTGGGAAGGAAGAGCCCCTACAGCAGTACAGGCTAGGACTGATGGGGAGAGGAGCAGCTCTCCAGAAAAAGATCTGGGTATCCAGGCAGAGAGCAATCTGGGCATGAGCCAGAAGTGTGCCTTGGCAGCAAAAGAAGCCAAAGGCTGAACAGCCAGGAGGGTGACAGATGTGTTTATCCAGCTTCCCCAGGTACTCGGATGGCACTGGAGTATCAGACCCAGTGTTGGATCCCCAATGCAAGAAAAACATGGACACACTGGAGCAAGTTCAGCAGACACCACCAAGAGGTTTAAGGGCAAGAGCCCTTTGAGGAGAGGCTGAGGGAACTGGGTTTGTTTGGCCTCAGAAAAGATGGCTTTGTAGGAGACAACCAGGAGCCTGACAGCTTCTACTAGGAAATTATCAGGAAGATGGAGCCAGGCTTTTCTCCTTAGGGAGGATGAGAAATAATGGACCTTAACTAAAATGGAAGATGTTTAGGCTGAATTTAAGGAAAGGCATTTTCACCATGAGAATACCCAAATATTGCCCAAAGAGGTTGTGCAGCCATCATCCTTGAAGGCTTTCAGTACCCAGCTGTCAAAAGTCCTGAGCAACCTATACTCATCCTTTATTTGACCTCCTTCAAACCACAGGTTAATCTGAAGGCCTCCCAAAGTCCCTTCCAACCAGAGTAACCTGAGTATTTGTAAGGTTTTGTAAGGCATTTGGGAGCCTGAGCGTTATCCATTTAAGGAGCAGACACAATACTATGTGAGCTGATTGGCCAATAACTCTGCAAGCAGAAACTACTCAAACAAAAGCCACAGTGAATTTGAAAACTACTCAAACAAAAGTCACAGAATTTGCAAAAAGCTTTGTTTGCATAAAACGATTGAAAATTTTAGACTAACAAGTAGTTGAGCAAAAGTCTTTCTGTCTGTTCTTCACAGTCTCAGAAGAAAGATGAAATTTCAGTGAATTTACTGCCCAGTTAAACAACAGTTTTCCTTAATGCCCTGTAACCAGTTAGGAGATTGAAAATTCTGTTTTCTCTTTGAGGGCTGTCTTCTATATATGAAAAAGAATGAGAATGCCAAATACTGAAGCAGCTAGAAATATGTCTTAGATTATTACTATGGCATCTTCCAACAGAAAACTCAGATTGCTTCACTGCTGTTAATTAATTAAGCCTAGAAACACTTATGCCAGGAAGTTTGATATCACCGCCCGTTTTAGAGACGGGGGAAAACAAAATATAACATTCATTCAGGGCTACTCAAGTGAATGAGGGGCAGAACCAGATATAAAACCTGGGAATCCTGGCTCAGAGTCTCCTCTTGTAATCTCTAAACAAAGCTTCTTTCCTGTAAAATTCCATCTAAGCTCTTCATAAAATAATTAGAGCCAATTTATTTCTTCATTCGTTAACAATGAAATCTGACAGGCTTTGTACTCAGGATGCTGAAGCTCAGTTAGGGGAGCAAGGCTCTTCTCCATGAGGGGAGGCCTGGAATGTCAGTCTTTAGGTGGCTTAGTAGGGTCATGGTTCCAGCTGCCAGGTACTTGAACTCCTGCCCAAATCCCTGTGACAAAGCTTTAGGGAAGAACTGGAATGTAAATGTCATCACCATAAATGTTAGGGAAGGATTACACAAACAGCAGCTGTTTTTGCAATGATAAAACTTTGCTCTCAGTGACACTCAAGAAGTATGAAAGAACATTTACCTGCCCTGGTACTAGGTAGGTTTCTCTTTTCCTTTGGTTTCATTTTTCAAGTGAACACACTGAAAAGCTCTGAGACACAGAGAGATTCATGGCAGTAATTCAGATGTGCCCCTCAATTCTACCTTCTTCAGTTCCATCAGATCTGGAGGACACAAAGTTCCTCAGGGCTTACGGCTCACTTTTAGCTCACTAGCAATGACTTGCACTACCTTCAGATGTGCAGTAAGGTCATGAGTCATGGACTTCTCCACCTCCCCTATCCAGGGCAAATGGCTTACCATCCTCCCTGTCATCACTCCCAAGGTTTCCTCAGAGGTCAAGAAAATGACAGATGAAGAACTACAGAAGTGCTGACCATCCAATATTTTGAAACTCTGAGGGTTGCTCAGCAGCTCTTAACCACAGGCCACTACATCTGAAGCTGCAGCATCCCATACTAGGGGGTACATTTAAGCATGTGCCCTACCTGCTCAACATCACATGGAGGATGCTCTGGTAGACGAGGGCAGACTCAAGGTCTCCACATTAAAAAGCCTGTACTTTTGCTGCTTTGATGTATTGTCCTTCTGCAAAGCAAAACAAGAAATATTATTCTCACAGAGCTTCCTGGGAAATTCCGCAGGCCCTCTGCCTTATTCTCTTCAGCTTTTGGCAGAGTAGAGTTGAGGGCACTGATCATAAAGCCCAGAGACCTGAAGGGGTGAGGGAGGGACCATCTTTTCCAAGAAATCCTTGTGGAGTGTGGAAGCTCATCTTCCCTGTTTCTTCAGTGTCATCTGCCCTATCTCTCCCAAGGCTTCAAGCTCAGGTCCAGTAGGTGGCATGTTTGAATGGACTTGATCATCTGGAAATAGTTTGTTATTTGCTGTCCTCTTGTTCCAAGCTTCATTTGTGGCTACACCTGGTTAACAGGTTGCTTGTGCTTTGGCCCCAGACGTCTGCTATGGCCCTTCCCTTTTCCCTCTTGGGCATCTTCAGTCACCAGGACAGTGTGCATCACCTCCTGTAGTGGAAAACATTGACAGGAAAGCCTATTGTCTTAACATCTGGGGACAAATCACCCAGGCTCCCTTGGTCTAGCCTTATCTTGGTGACCTATGAAGCAGAAGTTCATACACACCTTTTCCTACAGACATAAAAAGGTTCCAGCCAAGGTCTGAGGAGTGTGAAGAGGGTGAAAAACAGGGAACAGAGAGAAGGAAAGAACACAGAAGAGCACTTACTTCTATCAAAGAAAAACTAAAAGGTCTGGGAGAGCAAAGGAGGTTGGCTTTGGCTTTGGCTAAAGATCAAAGCCTGAAGATGGCTGTGGCTTTCTGATCTAACTGAAAGTAGCAGAGGCTTTTTTCTTGCAATACTGATGGCACTGAGATCTGCTTGCAAGAGTCAAAACTTTGGGAAGAGAGACACAGGGATGTGAGCTTTCCCATCACATGATTTTCATTTGGAGGGGACAAGGTTGGTGGTATTTGAGTATCATGAAGCAAGGAAGAGAGTTGAAGCTTCAGTACCTCAGTGGCTTTGGAGAGACCAAGAGCAAACACAACCACAATTGCCTGTCTATTTGAAGCAGGTTGCAGGATAGGGAAAGGGCTATTTCTTCACCAAGATGTTTGTTCAGTGGAAACATGAGCTGGCACGAATGAGGAGAGGCTGTGAAGCTGAACTTGAAACTAGAAACTAGAACATGAAATTGAACAAGTGACTTTCTAACATAAAGCTAAAGGGCAAATTCCAAAGTCTGCTTCATTGCAGCAAATGTTGGCAAGCCAAAGAGAAGGGAGCCAGGTTAATTTGAAATCAAGGGGACTTGATATGCTGCTAAAATGTGTGTGTTTGTTACATAGATACACTTCTCTTGTGAGCATTTACCTTATTCAAATGTAGATGAGAATTGCTGAGAACACTGAAGAGAGGACATCTTTCTACAGTGTTGAACCTTTGCCCAGAAGTCACACCAGCCTTCTGCTTGTTCATAAATGACTCAACATGTCAATCACTAACCACAGAGCCTGGAAATTAAGACTAATCACTGAGACTGAGAGGTTAGAAAGCACTAGGTACAGTAACTAGCAACAGTTGAAGCAGACATTTGAACTTCTTGGGGTGATACACATCCCCTCCTTTCAAGAGGTCCACAGTTCAGGGCTACAGTTGATGTATGCCTCTCAGAATTTCCTGCATGAGAAAAGATTCTGGCAATGTGCTGGAAACAAGCAAAAGAGCTGAGCTAACCCAAGAGGAGCTGGTTTTTATGTCCCTTTCCATCCTGAGACATGGGAACATTTTTACAAGTTAGCATGTTGGTGTCTCCCTGTGGCACAGTTGGGATCAATGGCAGATGGCATAGGGGCTTGTCCACAAGGACCAACAATGTATGAAAATGCCTTCCATGGCCAGTGGAGCTGTAGGAAAAGATACCTCTGCAGCTGTCCACGTCAACAACTCACAAATAATACAACCAACCAATAGGAAGGTTACTGTAAATTCATCAGGCAAATACTATTCAACCAGCTGAAAAGCTACTTGACTAATGAAAAGGTTATTTGTGAATAATTCCAGAAGGATGATAACACGTTGGAAAAAGTGAAGAGAAGTGATACTGGGCTGATTAAGAAACTAGAAAGCATGTCTTAGAGTGAAAGACTGCAGAAGCTCAATCTGCTCAGACATCATGTGAAGGGTTGACTTGATCACAATCTCCCAATGCTGACATAAAACCAGAGGTTTGGTAACTGAAACTGGATGAATTCTGACTAGAAACAAACCCTGATATTTTAGAAGTGAGAGTAATTAATCAGTTTATGTAAGGCTTCTGGTAGATTTCTCCATTCATTAGCAATATTTAAAAAAAAAAATCCCCTCAGTGTGATACTGCAGCTTACGGTATGCAGGAGCTCAGATTAATGATATCACTGGCCCCTTCCTTCTTTGCAATCTCTAAACCAATGAGCAAGTTACTCAAAACTGACAGCAGAATTGTATGTAGACTCATTGCATCATTTAGGTTGGAAGAGACCTCAAAGAAGGTAAGCTGCTGAACAGACAGATACACCGTTTGTCAATGTTATTCAGCAGGCTCTAATTATGATGTTTGCAATGACTGAGGAGATCAATGGAAAGACTCCTAGTGACAACATCAACCTGAGTAAAGCACTATCTACAAGACACACCTTCACTCTGTTCTTCAAGCAGAAAATTCCTCTTTGCAGATGCCTTTTGCCCCTTGCCATACTGATGGGATTTTTATCCTGTCAACCCCCTAATTAGGGGTTTTCTGTTTTTAAAGTCCTGTATTAGGGTTTAAAAGATAAGATGGAACCNACTATTTATTTTAGATCTTTGTTGTTTTCAATTCATCTATGAGTGTTGGAAATTATTCCTATGGACTAAGGTCAAAGACAGTGCTTTCCTGGGGTCCCAGCCAGGGTCTTGGATCCCGCAGGGCAGTTTGAGGGCTTCCACATGCCCTGGACTCCAACAGCATATCTGTCTTTCTGTGCCTTCCACCAGTGAAACGGACTTAGCACTAACTCAGGCTGGATTTGTGAGGTCTAACCCAGTAATGATTGCTTCAGAAGTCTCATCTGGGAGATTCGGTCTATCCTTGTGTGATCCCACTCACTTACTCTCTTAGACAAATGGGGGGCAGGCACTTGCCTTCTTGCATCTGCCAAATACTGCAATAACGGCTTCAAAAACAGATTTTGGCAGAGAATTAAAAAAAAAAAAAAAGTGTCCTGACTTTAAAGGCTAGAACAAGGATTGGAAAAGGTTGCTTGATCTGGTAATTCACAGGGAGATAGAGGGTTCCTTCAGTGATGACTGTATATCATTCGTTGTATAGAGTCACTGCTTGAAACATTCCCAGTTCCATGTAGCTAAAAAAAAAGTTAAAATGCTGTTCTTCTTGTGACCAAATGTGAAGTCACTCTTTGGATCATGGGATAATGTCATAAGGGTTTGGTCTGACTCATTTTAAGAAAGAATATTTTTGAATCAGGGAACAAGGCCGTTCAGCATGTCAGTTCAGTCTCCACCCTGTCAGTGGATTTCACATCTAAAATCATAACAAAAGCTGCTAGAAGGGAAACAGGCCCACTGCTCAGCTGCCTTTTTTTGTGTATCTACTTGAAGCCCATCTTGCAGAGTGCTCTTAGCCTCTAGACTAAACACTGCTTGGAGCTGAAATAAATATGAATGAACAATGGTTAGGACACTCAAGTCAGTTGGTAGTGTGGTTATGTGGTTGTACTGGAAGAGAAGAGAGGGTGAAGAGACAGAAGTCCATCTGTGTGCATTCCTTTGATGGGGGGTTGCTTGGCTGAAGCAAACTTCTCTCCTTTGCAAAGACCACCGTTTTCACACATGAGAAGATAAAAGTGTCCTTATCTCAGAGCTGCCAAGAGATACTAACAGGGAAATGTCTTTGCCTCCGAGATGCCAAGAGGGGCACAGAAAATGAGCTACGTGAGATCACACAGGAGGACTGCCTGATGTAAGGCACTTAACTGGAAGACCTAAACCTCAGTTCTCTTGCCAGCCTACTAGTAATGGAAGGATATGATTTCTCCTGCTCTCTGGAGTGGCACATTACCCTAGCTGACTACAGCAGTGGATGGGACTTCAAATATCTACAGTTGGATGGTATCATGTTAAGACCTCAGCCCAACCTCTTTGTGCTTTGCTTTAGCTAAAACTTCCTCCACGGAACTCACTGAAATCAGTGGGAAACCTCTCAAGGATGGCAGTGAGCTCAGCAGAAAGCCATGCAGCTGAAGATCCAGGGCTTGGTGGTTACGGCATTGTTTTGGGAATTTTAGTCTAGATTTTCAGAACAGTTCAGCTGCTGGTACCAAACGATTGCCAGGACTATTTCATTCCTTCTGACTGGGAATCGGCGTCATGTCACGGGGGAGAGTCAGAGGCTGGGGAGGTGCAGCATTTCCCCAGTGACAACTCTGGGCCATGCATATGGGGAAATCACACGTTTCCAAAGGGGCTGGAGTCCTGAGTGCAAATGCAGTTGAAGAAGGTCTGTATGTGTATGCTGTCCCACTGTCTTGGATTTCTGGATAACCATAGTCATACTGGAAAATTATTAATGTTTTCTGGAGAATCCCAGACACTCCAACCTAATTTCTGTTGATCAGTCAGTGAGTTACAGGCTCCTTCTGGAACAGAGACGACCTCACAGGAGGCAATGTCAATGAACACAGCAGAACAGGCAGCTACTCCATCCTCCCTTTTAACCAGAGACTGAAGCAGATTTATGGAAGGTCACAAACCCTGAGCATCCTGGACCACACTGTCAATTGCAAGTTGTTCCCTTTCTTGAGAAAAAGGTCAGATTCAAACAAATGGCCTTTGCTCCTTGCTGTATTTCACACTATTTGACCTTCCTGCTCAGCAGTTCTAAGACTGAGAAAATGAAGCCAAGATTGGAAACTGGTAGATCTCCTGAAAGGGTTAAATGATAAATTGCATCTGACTGAATGAACCTGTGAGGCCTAAAGCAATTCAGTCTCTCTACTTGGAGATTGAAACCCTTGGGATTTCACTGGAAGGGGTATAGCTGCAAGTGAGTGAAAGTAGTAGGGAGACATGAATTCCCCCTAAGCTTCTAAGTTTGCACCCAAGCATTTACAGCAGCTGGAGATGCGAGATATAGTTGTGGCTGAAGAATGGGCTAGGACTCTTGTCAAGGTACCAGTCAGTCATTGGTCTCAGTGTGCCGCTCTGAAGACAATGTGGTGCTGGGCGCTAACCTCACATAAAAAGAATGAAAAAGAAAACACTGAAGAACACTACAGGGGATATTTTCTTTAAGAAGAACTAGAAAAAAAAATAGAAATTGTCCTTTTTTGGATGAAAGTCTGAAATCTGCTGACTTTTCTATGTAATTTCTGTGTAAATTAATTGATCTTTTAATGTAAAAAAAAAACCCAACCAAGTGAAAAGTGTTTACTCTTTTCCTCATCTTTTCTTTCTCCTCTTCCACTTTTCTCCATGCCACTATTGAAAAGGGGTTGAGAAGAAAACAGACAATAATTCTGAAGAGAGTTAAATGTTCTTCAAGGGAAAATTTTTGAACAAAGGACTATGAGTACTTCCACTTCTGGACATTTGACATGTTGAGCTCCCCTCTCCATTACTTCTGTGTTCTTCAGGGAAATCTATTTGCCCCTGGGGTTAAGCACTTCAATTATTAATCCAGGTATGTAATCAGGGCTGAATACAGCCACTATGTGAAGCATGACAGCTCTCTCATATGAGTTGGAATATTCACAGAAAGTGTGAGGAAGGTGTGGCCTCTTCATATTCCTGTGTAATTTGGCTCCTAATTAAATTCCCTTACTGTGAGTTGAACAGCAAGAGGCCCCCTGTGGGACAGGTAAATTGGTACAGAGGGCTTTCATTCTTCCCACTTTCCAATTATTACTTCATGAAAAATAGTTATAAAATGTCTGGAATGGATGCTGAGCTGCATATAGAAGGGAACTCTTTGCCAGTGTCAGATGCTTCCATAACATGCTTGTCACCATGCCTTTCTCAGCTGGTAAGCAGTAGTTTGCAAAGTCTGGGTGAGCATGGGGTGGTTTTACCAGACGTGAGTGAGATGCTATGGAAAAGCAGTCATATGGTGTTTGAGGTTTCTCTTTGTAACTGGCTCCAGCAATCAAATACACCTCCTCCCAAGCTGTTGTTTCCTGCTCTGTACATAAATCTTCCATCTACTTAGCTTGAATTTTGGGTTTTGCTATGAAAGACCTTCTATATATGAGGCATGATTGCCTAGAGAAGGCAGGCAGATAATCTTGGTTGTAGAGTTATATTTTTCAGTGTTAGCTTTCTGCGTTTGCCCTTTAAAGATATGACAGTTGTATATAAGTGGAAGTAATTTAGCCCTGGAGGGGTGAAATTCTTTTTTAAGCTCTTCATGTAATCTTAGTTTGTTATTGCAAAAAGATCTCTAACCAGGAGCAACTGGGTCCAATCAGATGCTGAATTAAAAATAACTAGAAATCCTGGGGCAGTCCTCTGCAGTGCCAGAGTGGTTGCCAGATGCAGTTGGCATCAGATGTACGCCTAACTCAAGTGCATGTATTTCACCCACAGGTATTGCGGGCCGGGGGGCGGCTGGAGGTGTCCTGCTGGCTGTTCTGCAAGTGGAGGCTCACCAAAGCCATCCTATTGATGCAGAGTTCAATGAGGTGCCACCCCACAACACTGGCACAAATAGAGAGTAGAAGACAGTTCCTGCCTAGAAGAGGTAAAAGGCTGTAACTGGCAGCAGAAAAGTGCAATGATTGCCTCTGGTTGTTCAGCAGCTCAGAAAACTCTTGGAATTGATTTGGCTCTGCAGACACGCTGAAAACAAATTTAATCCCATTCCAGTAAATTCTTCTGGTTTACTGCTAGCATGAAATGCCCCGACCATGATTTTACAGGCAAGCACGAGGTCACTACAGACAGTACTGGTTTATGTGAACTCTACAGTGGCAGCAACAGATTTCAAAATTATGCAAGAGTATTTTTGTGCTGAGGAAGAGGTGAGATCTTCAGTTACCCAGAACTAGGTCATCAGAAGCTAATGCAGGGCAGGGCTGGGAATATCAGTCCACCAGTCACATCCCAGTATGGACTGGGTCATGTGAGCAGGCAGAATATTTGGACAAGAATTTATCTAAGGTCAGATGCTGTGGGCCATGTCTTCATCATATTTACATATCTGATTTTTAGGCAACTATGCCCCTTGGACACATACTGAGTGAGACTAGATAGTAAGGCAGCCTTAAAGATCCGGGCTAGAGTTATGGGACCAGTTACACTTAGGGAGCAACATCTAGTCTCTTACTGATCTACACAATTGGGAACAGCAGTTTTTCCTGTAATGGTGAGGTTAGAGTCTGTGTTGTGAGAGTTGGGGGAAAAAGGAAGGTAAATAGTTTTTCTGATTCCTTTGGTTAGGGTAACTTTTGGGGAAACCATGTGATTCAGTCTAGCTTTGTTTTGTGGGCAATTCAAGAATATCTTGGTCTATATAAGGATGTGGGGAAATAGCTTGTTCTTTTTCAGACAAGGAATATTTCCAGAAAGATAACTTGAGATACATTTACATTATTTGATCAAGTAGTTTGGCATCACTGAAGAATATAACATGGGCTAAAAAGTGACTGAAGTGCACATATATCTTTACTGGTCAATAAAACTCTTGCAACAGGCCACCTATGAACATTGTTAGAGTTTTTAACTTCTTAACCTAGTGGACTGCCTCCCCTCTCTAGGAGGGAGATTATTTCTTTATATGACAGGGCAACGCCAAATGGTCAGTGCTTATGAAATAGAAAGGAAAGACAGTCTCTTTGCAGGGATGGTGCAAAAGTCAAGGAACACACATTGTGCATCATTAGGGTTTTCAAATTGCTTGTATGTTTTTAAGTAAAATGGGTCTAGGGAGACTACAGCAGAAGAAAAGGGTTTAGGGAACTAGCCAGAGACAGTTATGCAAGAGCCCAAGACTTCAAACAGATTTCTACATACATTCCTGCTGAACCTCATTTCTAGTACTTCCTCCTTTGTGATGATTCCTATGTTTTTAAGTATTCATCCCAAGTCTAGCTTGAACCTGAGCTAAGCAGACAGAAATGAATGGAACACTGCCCTGCTTAACTCTGTTTTTCTGCTATCCTATCAGGTGTAAACGAGTGACTGGCTTCAGAAGCACAAATGCGTGGAAAAGGGAGCGATGATGCATTCAGCACTTGCAGCTATGAAGCCCTGGGGCCTTCTCAGCCCAATGTTCATAAATCAAACATCCATCAAACCACAAGACACTGCAAATTTATGTCCCTCTCCTCCTTCCCTCTCCTCTCTTCCCTTCACAAAATCCACAATATTCCTACTTGAAACTCCTCAGAGACACACTATTACCAGACATAGACAGACAGACATCAGTTAGTGAGGTACAGCTCATAAGTAATTCACTAAAGAGTCTGCTGGGATAAGGGAGGGAACTGCTGTGGGTGTATTGTTCCAGTCTCATCATTTCCCAAAACACTGAATGAAACAATAGCTTGTTTATAATACTGCATGACATCAAGGCAATGCTACATAGCTGCACTTGAGAAACAGCTTTGAACCCTGTGACCTTCCTTCAAGTGAGAAAGTCTTTAGGGAGGCCAAGGGATGCAGAAAGCCGTATCCTTCTTCTGGTTCTCTAGAGCCATGTGTACCCTTGAATCACCTGCTTTCTTTTCCCTTACAGCTGTTAACTCTGGCTTGAAGATAAAAATATCCCCTTGCCAAGGAGCCATGCGAGTGATACACCAATTCATTCCAGGGTAGATTTTTGACATAAATGAAATATATAATGAAATAAATAAATAAATTCATAAACAAATTAACCAAGTCCAGGAACTTGACCCATTCTCCTCCAGTAAGCTACAGGAGGAAAAAAAATTTCATTCCCTAACTGTGTCACACCATGTTGACATTACATAATTATCCTCTCCCTTTGCCTTTACCTACCCTGCTTAAAAGCACCTGGCCTTGCAGGTTCACAGCTTTGATTTTGATACACTCCTTCTTTTCCCTAATCCACAGCTAAATCCTTCGTGTTACACAGTAAACAACGGCACCTTCCTTTGAAAGTGCACCAGGTACACTGCCTGATTGAATTCAGTGCTTCTAAGCAATAAGACAGCATCTGCCGACCAGTTAACCTCTTGTATTTTCTTATTTTACAGTGTAGTAAAAACAAAAGCAATCCAAAATTCAGAAGGGGAAAAAAAAAGCACCAAAACAAATGAGAACTGATCCTGCACTCCTGAGAGAAGGTTTCCTTTAGAGATCTAAGGTAATTCATCTCCTATATGTTCTTTCCCCTAGGCAGCTTCTTACGAAGAAAGGAATAATATCTTCAGCATCAGTGCAGGTGTCTTATGTCTGGGGGACTAATCACTTCCAGGACTGAGCCCTGATGACTTAAGCTGCTCTGTGCACAAAACTCCGCGCATGGAAGGCAAAAACATTGTCCTGTTGCCCCAAAAAGGGAAGAAGGTTTCAAGGCTTGCTAAAAACAACCTCTGATCAGCTGTACACATCTAGACACTGTTGTCTTTGGTGTCCCAGATGGTCCCAGCTGTTGGCATAAGCACTGACAATGGCATTCATTCCTTTTGCACACGAGTCCTATGCAAGCCCAATTTTTCAGCTCTCTGCTGATGGGAAGTGAAATTCACACAGAGAAAAGCTGTCCTCGAGGCCCACAGGATCCCAAAGCTTGTGGAAAAAATGGGGAGGATTAGTTGTAGGATCACTTCCGGCTACTATCTAATTTTATCTGTGTGTCACTGATACTGAACGTCATTCTTTTTATTATGAGAACCCCTGGACAAACAGGGCTAAAAATAAAAAGCAGGAGCTCGGAGCTGGCACAAACTGTGCTACATGGACTCCAATTTGTATAGCAGGAACTATAATCACTCTGAGACGTGCCCAAGCCCTCGGGCATCCCACAGGATTTCAGTCACTTGTTTACAAGGTGTTTTGATTTGCAGCTGTTTGACTACAGTGGCATTTCAAGAGGGGGCGGCTTGAAAGGATGTTGTTACTTTGGATGCCGGGATTGGGAAATTGGTATTGAAAAATCACACAAGAAACAGGCGAGTGCTGTCTTTGTTCTTCCCCCCTTACATATGAATGACGTCAGTGCAGGGGAAAGGAGCTCCAGAACAGATCCAGGAACCAATGCTCTGGAAGGAATAAGCAGGGTACAGCTAAATCCCTGAAAAGAGACCTGTGCCCTAACCACATCAGAGTGCCCCACATCAGATCTAGGGGGACTAAGTTCTGGAGGTAAGAAGGGAACCATCCAAGCCCATTGCATTTCCACCTTTTCTAAGATTACCTCACCTAAGAATTAGGCTAAACGCCATTTCTAGCTCACTTCAAACAGACCAGCAGCTGAAATGGATTTAGTCACTGGCTCAAAGTGATTTAGCACTTCAGATGGCTCTTTCCCTAATTCCCACTCTCCTGACCTGCACAGTTCCTCTTTCAGAACTGCATTAAGCTAATGCCCACTTTCTTCTGGCCCTGTTGGGATAATGGATTCAGATATGCAGAAAGAATGTAAAAATCCATCTGTTATCTGGGATAAGTGATTTGCACAATAGTGCCCATAAGTGTTTGTTTAACACTGCGGACAGCAGAACACTGTTAAGTGGTACCACGCTGAGAAAGGGAAAGCAAGAAGGGAGGAAAAAGTAGCCTGGCTGTTTAAAAGCTATGTCCACCAATCTGTCTGCATTTTTTTGGCTTAGTTAACTGTTTGCCTGTTTTTTTGTGGGAAACCAGGAAGGACACGTGGAGCTTTTCCCAGGCTTTAGTGTTATTCTCTTGTTTCCAGCCTTGGATTTTGTATGCGTAATTACATGAACTCACGTAGAAAAGCTAGTGCCAAGAGGATATTTACCTTGCAAACATTTCATCTGCTGCCCCCCTCTCCCCTTCTGTGACTTGTTTGAGCGATGAGTGACTGGAGGCACCGTGTGCATTTGAAGAAGCCTCACCCTCGCCAACCTCAGACATCAGCCCTTTGCCTGCTCAGTGTGTGCCAGAAACCTGGCTGCACTTTCTTGGCAGGGAGCAGCCATCTCCTCACTTCCTGGAGGTGAAGGAGGGCTCAGCCTAGAATATAAAGCATAAAATGGAAAAGAATCAGTTAGATTATACCATGACAAATTGCTGTTTTTCTAGCAAGATAAAAACTCACCCCATGTTTGATTCTGAGTGACATTGATCAGTTTGGCACCAGCAACTTCTTTGCTGGAGTCATGAGTGACTACTCTTTAAGTAAGTACCAGAATTATCTAGGCTGGCATTACAGTTCATCACACTCCTTGCTTTCTTTAGGCAAAGTTGAAGGAAAAATCTGCATTTGCACTACACATGCCATCAAAGATCTCAAAGAACATGACTTATCCTAGCCCACATGCCAAATCTGAATTGGAGCCAGGGTCAGAAATTATCTCTCTCTCTCCTTTCCTCCAGTCAGGATAACTTTTCCTCAAGGTCAGCCATGACTGTTGCCATCAGGGGCATGTGACACTCTCAACAACTTGCCACACATACCAGTTTCAGACTCCCTGGGCTTTACCCACAGATATTGAAAACTGTCTACAGAAGAGGCTGCTAAAAAGAAAGTTGAAGGCTGTTGAAGTCTATTCTGATCCACAGTGTCTATATTTATGCAGCCCTTGTCACAGCAGAGCAGAGAAAATGTCACTGGAACAGTTTTCTTTTTGCCAGCAGGCAAGAGGTTTAAAAAGAGGCAGTAACCTCTATTTGATGATGTGTTTCTACAAATGTTTAACTTGCTATTTCATTTAGAAATCATCTTTAATGTTGATTTATATTCCTGGCAGTGAAGTCAGGAGGTTGGCAATCCCATTCCTTTTCAGTCTGTGCTCTGTCTGAGGCAATAACGCAGATCAAAGAAAAGGAGTCTTACAGCACTCACATTTTATCATCTTGAATGTTTTCAAGTTCTCACTCTGATATTCATGGGCAGATTATGTAACTACTAGATTTATACTTCTGAAGGCCACATAGTAAAGACTGAAATGTTGTATCATTAAAAAGAAGTATTTGGAAATATTTGAATTGAATTGAATTGAATTGAATAAAGGAACAACATATCAGAAGTAAACACTTGACACAAGCAGCAATGTTTTCCTGGAGATGTCATTTTGCTCCAGTCTTTTATAGGGTCAGCCACTTATTCCATGCCATGGAATATAAAATTAACTGCATGTTATTATACATTCTAAGTCTTGTATTTCATCTAAATATGTCAAGCTGACATTTTTATTGCCTTAATAATTGCTAAATATTAAAGGACTTGAATTCCATCAATAACAGTTTGCCTAACTGATGGATGCAGAGTAAGCCACAGACCTGTGAATTTTTCAGAGGGTAATATATTACACTTCATTATCTAACGGGTCCGAGGAATATGAAGACTTGGTTTGGTGCCTGCCTTGAGCCTCCCTGCCCATGGCTTCTGTATAGCATCTCATGAACAGATAGGTTAAGTTGCCTAATGATCTGGGGACTTTGACAGCATAGCAACAACCCCTTTTTTATAAAAATTAGAACAAAGGCAGGCAGAGGTTAGAAGATCATAACATCATCAGGGTCGGAAGAGACCTTTAAGATTATCTAGTCCATCAACCCAGTGCTACCACTGTAACCCCTAAATCACTAAATCCTCCTGCACCACATCCAGACACCTCCAGGGATGGTGACGCCATCATCTCCCTGGGCAACAAATTCCAATGCCTAAAATGCACTGAAGGATGAGAAAAGACTGAAAGCGGCCCCGAGGAAGAAGGATTTGGGGGTCTTAGTGGAAGAGAAGTGTGTGACACAGTCATGTGCAGGTTGGTTGGGGCTCTGAGGCGGGAGGTGTCCCTGCGCACGGCAGGGAGTTGGGACGAGATGATCTTTAAGGTCCCTTGGGGCCCAAACCGCTCTATGATTCCATGCAGTGGGACAGAACCCGGATGTGCTGCCAGCCAGGGGGCACCGGCTGTGGGGACATCACGGCTGGCATGTCCCCACTGTCTGCACTGGCCCTGCTGCCGTGAGCCACGGCCAGACACACGGACAGGCTGCCGGCATGTGCCGGGATAGCCCTGCCCCGCATGGGGAGATCACAGAACTCTCAGGGCTTGAAGGGACCTCTGGAGACCATTTAGTCCAATTCCCTGCCCAGGCAGGGTCACCTGGAGCAGCTCACTCCGGACATATCCCACATCCAGGAAGATTTTGAATGTCTCCAGAGAGGGAGATGCCACAACATTCCTGGGCAGCCTCTTCCAGTCCCCTGACANCGGCGGCGCCGCGACCTTCCCCTCTCGTCCTTCGGCCGCGGGGCCTCCCGGCGTGCTCCGGGGGAAGCGCCGGTTGACCTAAACAGAACTTGCCCGGACACAATATAGATGNGTTGAGGTGAAACTTCTTTTGTTTTAGTTGATGGCCACTGCACCCTCTTCTTGGCACCGGCCTTTGAGACATTTATATGCACTAGTGAGACCCCCTCTCACTTTTCTCTTCTCTAGATTAAACGGGCCCAGCTCCCACGGCCTTTATTCATAACAGAGATGCTCCAGTCCTAAATCATCTCTGTTGCCCTCCTCTAGGTACTGTCCACCAGCTCCGTGTCTCTTCAGTACTGAGGAGCTCAGAAGCCGGCACAGCACTCCACACGTGGCCTCACCGGGGCTGAGCGGAGGAGCGGGACAACCTCCCTCGGCCTGCTGGCCACGGGTTGCGCTGCACGCAGCCCAGGACACCCCCGACCCTGCCGGCCGCCAGAAGGACGTCCCGGCTTTCCCCGGCCAGCCCCCGGGGGGGGTTGAATTTGTGCCGCAGATTTACGGTTACTTTAAATTAAGTGCAGTGACAGGAAAATAATGCAGCCTGTTCGATGCCATGCCGTGGGTTAGATCAGCGAGCCCGAAGCCAGCCTCGCGGGAAGGTCGGGCTCAGCTGAGCAGGGCTCCCCGCTCCGCAGCTGTGGCCGTGCTGACCCTTGTGTTGGCACCTCAGCAGGAACCGAAGCCGGAGTGGGTGGGAACAAGTCCGGGAGACTGGGACTGCAGTTTCCACCAGCAGTGTTCCTCACATCTGTATTAACTTCACATTCACCCAGAGAATTCATGCTCGGCACTTAAGCTGAGCAGTCACTGAGAGCATCTGGAGGATGCAGCCAGTGCAGCCTGGCATGCTGGGCGCTGCATTTGCACGGGCACTTATAAAGGTGACATGATGGCAGAAAGAGCAGGGAACTGACAGCATGTGGAAGAGTGAGTGGTGCTTTATCATGACAGTAAATCTCTTCACACTGTCTCTCTGGGACTTTAGCAAAGTCAGGCCATAGAAAACACTTAATCTTTATATGTTGCATATAAAGGAAGCAAGAGTAAATGGTAACTGTTTCTTCTGTTTTTCTCTTCCTCATGCTGCAAAAAAACCCCAGTGGCCAAGAGCAAATCTAAGTAAGTGATGGTTTTCCTCACCAGTTTTTGATTACTGGTATGTTGTATCTTTGCAAAGTGTTAAGCTTCTGTAAATTTTTTTAATATACCTGAGAGAATTGCAGTCCTTGCATCTAGCTGCCTCCTCTCAGCCATTCTGTATGTGTGTCTTCTCATAGGTAAGTACAGAATGGTGTGAAACTCTCCCATGGGTTCTGAACTTGCAGCAAAGGCAGGTTTTGTCCTATGGGCTGTTGCATTGAGCTCAGCAGTAATCTCCAAAGCGCCCTGCACAGGGGGAAGCACACCTCTGCACTCTGTGATTATAGAGAGGCTGTAAATTACCCAAGTATTTTTCCTGTTGTTCACCTGTCATACCCTTGTAGCTGAGGAGAGGAAACTAAGGTACAGACAGCATGAGTCTTGGTTGTCTGTGGTGTGGAATTTGGGCAGGTGCCATGAAGCTTTCCCTTAGCCAGAGTGCAGAACACTTCCTAGGCTTAGCATATTCCTGAGTTTATATGTGAGGAATGGACAGGGTGCAGTCAGTGCTCTGGGCATCTTAGTTTTGCTCTTTAGTATAGCTCAGCAGAGATGTTAGTGGGCTCTGGAAGAAAACTAGTCACAGTCCTCTGACCTGTAAAGAAAGCTGATAATGTGTTAAGAGTTGGGAAGGAAGGAATATGTACTCTGAGTACACCAGGAACTCTTACAATGTGGGCACAAGGAAACAAGATCATGTGGAGAAACTGACTTGGAGCCAAAATGCTGGTTTTTAAGAAAGTTAGCTGGAGAAATCCAAGAGGCTAAACTGGTGCATTTATGTGAACACATTCCTGTCTTCCCATTCCCAGAAGCTGCATTCTGTGTGAGTGTATTATACTTGGTACTGCATAGGCCTGGGATCTATGGCCTTTGGTACATTTCCTGTACTTTGTTTTTTTAAAAAAATCTGCCTCCAGCAGAGCCAGTACCAACTGCTTGCCACATTCTAGCAGATTCTTCTGCTACAGAATTTCTGCACAATTGCCAGGCATTTAAATTAAGAAAGTACTTCCCAAGTATGTGCCTGACAGAGAGCCATTTGACATCTCATTGTTCTACTGTTACCTGTTCATAAAACAAACACAGCAAACCAGGAGGTTTCTGCAAGGTGAAAAAGTAGCTTTTTAAAATGGTGTTACTAAGGTTAATGTAGGGATTTCTACCACACACTCCCTTTATTTTTTATCCCGATGTTTCTTTCTGTTCTTTTACAGTCCCATATGCACTCCAGGAATATGTTCTCATATTATTTATCCTTCTCCGCTCCCCTTGGGTTTCTTCCTGTGCCCCAACAGCTTTCTAGTGTTGTTTTCTGCCTCTGCTCCTTGTTACATTTCTTAACAGAGGAGTCATTTTTTTGGCAAGGTGTATTGTTTGGAATGGGCTTAGCCTCAAATGTGTGGTGCACAAGGATTTCAAGGCCTGGTCATGCTGATGCCTCTGATTCCCCCAGAAAGGGGAAACTGCACAGAGGCTTTGAGGAAGTGAGTGACATATAGGGAAAAGAGGCTTTGTGGTTAGTGAAGCTTCACAGCACACCTGCAGTAGTGTATAGGAGAGGACAACAAGCAGGGATAATCCCAAGAATGTATTTGGTCACTTGTCTGCAGGAATCCAGTGACTTTCTCATTATTTTGAACTCATTAGTAAATTTTATTGCAAAGCTGAAAAGGAAGAGCTTAAGGAAGTACTCTGGTCAGAGCTGAACATGTGAGGAAGAACGGGTTAATTTTAACAGACCATTTTCTGTTAGAAACAGGAAAAGGGAAAGTGAACTAAATGCCCACATACAGAGGTGTATCCATCTCTTCATTGAAATGGAAGAGAAAGATGTAATTTACAGACTAGTTAAAGGGGTTTACATTTTTTTGCAACTTCAGAAGATGCCCTCTGTGTGGGAAGTTGCTTGGATCTTGGTATATTTCCAGACTGGGGCTGCAGAGCAGCTTCCTCAGTCTCCTCCCTGGACACCCCAGTTGCTGCCAGCCTGCCCCACAAACCAAGAGCCCTCCAGTGGGGAAGGGGGTTCCCGTGGCTGGGTTAGTATCAAGCCCTTAATCTCTAGCAGGATGGATGGTGCCAAGGGGTTCTGCTTCTCCTTTTGCAAGCCTCTTGTGCCAGCCTGCACAGAGCTGCTTAGCTTCCTCTCTGCATGAGGAAGTGATGGTCGGTGATACAGTGTTCTCTGCAGCCTGAACATCTTTAACTACCATCATCCTTCCTTTCTTGCCCTTGGCTTTTAAGCCATACTGACTCAACTGTATGCTGATTGTCCTAATTTCTTTTTTTCTCTCCTGTTTTTATTTCTTCCACCTCACTGTTGGAGGAGCTACTTCTCTCTCGGCTTGTATCCTGTTGAGGAATTATTTACTTAAAAGTTGATATTGGAGCTTATGGCTTAGTGTTTGTCTGTGTTAAAAGTTAAGCATATATAGTTTCGATACTCCCATCCCTGAAGTTGAAAGAAAGTGTCTTAATTTAATTTGTGCCAAACTGTGTGTGCTGAAAGCTTGTCCATTTGCCCGTGCCCTGGTAGATGTGGTGGGCCCCCATGGAGTGCCTGTGCACTGACACAGAGACATCCCTTGTGACTTTAGATACATTCTGGTGAGGATGAAAAGCGCTGCAGAGACAGGCTACTGCTTCAACATCAGGAGACTCCGACTGCAGGAAAAACTGGTCTTACTGAGATACGATCCCATCGGTAAGAGCTCGGGGAAGAAGTCAGCATGCTTTGTGTGAGCTTCTCTGACTCTGTGGGGGAAAAGATTTGAATGCAACAGCATTTTTCCCATCTAAGCAGAGTATGTCATAACATGTTTCATACTCAAACGACTGTAGGGTTGCTGTTCTTCATGACATTCCAGTGGGAAGTAAATGTTACCCTCATTTTACAGATTGTGGCAGTGAAACAAAGGAATGACTTGCCTGACACATCAGAGACTTTGATGACAGCCATGCCACATGTCACTGGCGAAGTCAAGTGACACAGGAGTTCTTTCATTCTGTTTCTTTGTGTGGTTTGCTAGACTGTGCTACCTCCAACAAGCAGGCACAAAGTATGCATCAACAGAAGTGTTCTGTTAAGATGCCATGGGAGCTCTAGACCAGAAATTTTAACCACCTCTTACAAAATGGACTTTCTCATCTAAAGAAATAGGCACAGATTCTTCCAATTCCACAAATGATGTCACTCTTCAGATGGCAGTTAGTGGATTCTTTTATGTTCCCCTGGTTCTTGCAGATTTTTTCAGTTTAAGAATCTGATTTGTTGGACAGGTTCTAGCACCTGACAAACTGCCTTTTGCTCACACAGCTTTTTGAAAGGTGACTAAGGGTTCAAGTTTCTGTTATTAGCATTAAATAGCAGGATTTAATGTTAAAAAGCTTAATGTGGGTAAACACAGAATTTAAACCAAACCATATTAGAAATAACATGGTGTAGCTAATGCAAAAAAGGCTTATTTAAAGTTGTAGAATATAAGAAATTTATTAAGCAGCTCTAAGTAGATAATGCATGGCCAGTAGTTACGTGATTCAAGCTTATTTTTCCTTAAAATATTCAATTCTTGTTAGAGGACTACCTTTTCATTCTCAGAGCTAACAGTACAGGAGCTTTGATAGGTGAGAGAAACCACCAGAAAAGCAATGTGCTGTTACCAAAGGTGACAGAGGTTGTGGCTTTCTTTTGGAATTCCACACAGAAGGGGAATCAGAGATCTCTGGGATTATATCCTTGAATAAGAAAAATAAATTATTGCATTAAAACATTGTGCAGAGTGATCCTCCAGAAGCTTTGCAACTTGTAGGGAAGTGAAGAAAGTGAAGAACTCAGATAGAACATGTAGTAGGTTGCCGAAGAAAGCTTTGATCTTTGTAGCCTGTAGTAGAACACAAGTGAGAGGTTGATGTGAGAAAGTGTTGCATGTGTGAAGGGAAGTAAATTTGAGTCTAGATAACAACTCACATCAGGAATATGTTAGGAAGCATTTTCACTTGGCATGTGTTTTCACCTTATGTTTTGTACTTCTCAAGAAACCTGGGACATCCACAGAATGAAGCTTTTTAGTGAAGCAGTGGCAGGATTGCCCAAGTTTCACTACCTCCCAGCTGCAGCAACTGAATCTGTACTATCTGCAGTATTTCTTAAAATGAAACTTTTTTGTGGAAGAAGAGATTTTGTTGTGTGGATTGCTCATGCATAGCTCTCAAAGGAATTCATATAATGAAACTAACCAAACAGTGTTGATTTTCAGATGACATTGTAAAGCTTTGCTTTGATTTATTTTGTATTTTTTGTTTTTTATGAATGTGTTGACTATGCTTAATCTGCCCTTGCAGGTTTTTATTGCAAACACCTGCATCAGGCATTGTGGTCATGGCCAGTTTGTGCCTTGTTGAGAGATC
This sequence comes from Donacobius atricapilla, assembly GCA_013397315.1. NCBI lineage: Eukaryota > Metazoa > Chordata > Aves > Passeriformes > Mimidae > Donacobius > Donacobius atricapilla. The sequence goes on along the minus strand of WBMY01017568.1, from coordinate 2,329,637 downwards.
CACAGGACAATTGGTTAACTTCTCAGTCAGCCTGTGAGGCCAACTGGATCCTCCTCATCATCTGTAGTTGTTTGGGCTCTGGAGCTGAAGAGTAGTAGAAAGCAGAAAGAACCTATTTTTGTCCCTACATTGAACAGCTGTGACTCAGAATAGTCATACAGAGCAGCTGTTGAGTGTTTTCAGTCACTTGCATCCTGATACTTATTCTCACAGAGGTAGTAAAGTGGACATCTTAGGAACTAAAAATTACATGTGGTAAAGTGAGAGCACCACTAAACTCCTTCAAGAGTTGGTTAACAACAGTGCTGTGCCAGTCAGTTGCTCCACACTCATTTAAGCAGTGAAGGCAGCCAGGAGAAAAGGAACGTGGGCTGGCTGAATTGAATTTTAACACTTCAGGCTTCTTAACGAATTCTTTTTTCTCTTTTTTTTTCCCCTGTAGCAAAACAACGTGTCCTCTTCACAGAGAAGAGAAAAATCCGTTCAGTGTGAACAATGAGTGGACTTGATTTATACATGAGAAGAGGATGGTCTGGGGGGAGGATGGGGTGAACACTGATTCAGAAATCCAGCAACATGGGCTGAAAAGAGAGGAAATGAACTGGGATCACCGTCTCCTGTGATTTGAAGGCCATTGTGAATAAAACAATGTAGAGGGAGAAAATTCCTAATGTCTGGACATAGATCATCACAGTAACATTTATTTATCTTTTGAGTTATTTTTACAGTGCTCAATTAAAAAAAAAATTAAATAGAAAATCCCATTGTCTGTGTTTTCTATTGTGAAAGAGGCTGTAATCTTCAAAGGAACTATTGTTTTATAAAGCAATAAAAATTAACATTTTCCACAGCAGGAATTCAATGGCAGGATTGCAAGTTTTTCTAACCTAGCAGCCACAGATGCGACAGTAGTGATCACAAGTTGGTGTCATTACTTGGAGGGGTAATATTGCACCAGCTCCTTCTGAGGAAAGAAGGAATGGGAACCTAGATGAGTTTTTGGATAAGCTATTACCATGGTTAAAGGCCTGTGTTATTTTCAGCCAGGTTAGTAGGATGGATTTTTCTTTCTGGGGTTTTTGTCAAACATGAAGAAAACAGACAGTGTAGTTCTCTGATGCTCTTGTAAGGTTTTTTTCCCTTAATTAGCTTGCCTATATTTAGAGCAATGTGGCTAGAAACATTTTTCAAAGTCTACCTCTGTAGCAGTCCTGTCCTACTTGCAGACGGAGGGACCTTCCTGAGTGTGGGGATGCAGGGAACTCAGTGCCACACTTGAGGCACGTGGACATAGGCGGGCACAGGCTGAATGTACGGGGCTTTGTTGTGAGCCAAACACTGGCCCTGGTGTTGGAGCACTGAAGCTGCAGTCTCAAAGCTAATGCTCTGCTTCATGTGCTGCCATTTCACATCAGAAGTTCTGATAAAATCAAGTAAAAACACTGCCAGGAGCCCAATACCCTCCAGGTGTTTTGCTATAAACTTCATGTAGTTCATTCAGTAGAGCACACTGTGTGGGATGGCCACGGGGTTGTGTGGGGCCAGAGACCTGCTGTGCTGTGTTTGAAAGACCCACCACCCCTACCCCATCTTACTGCTGTAGAACAGGAACACACAGGATTCCTGAAAAAAGAAGCAAAGAGACTCTCCTGGCCTTTCCAGTCAGCAGAGGAGAACCTCAGTGCAGTCAGGAGAATAATGCTGTCTGGTATGAGATAAAATCAGTACAGTGAGCTAGACAATCAATTAGAAAAGGTCCTGAGGCAAGTCCTTCCTGTAAGGATATGAAGATTGTGTCCCCGGTGCCTGGACACTCACTGATGCGACGCAGTTAGACTTCCTGATCATTTCCTCCATGGATAACTTTGGATAGTAGGCCAGGTAGAAGGCCAGTGCTCCCACAAAACTGTCTCCAGCACCCTAGAATAAAATAACAAACAAGCTTAAGTATATTTGCACAGGGAAATAATTCAGATGCCTTTACCAGAAAGACACAAGTTGTAGCACTGATTGCAGGGGTCAGGAAATTGTTCAGGGGTTGAGTTCAATACACTTTTCTATGCCTAGGAAATTTTGCAAAGTTAAATTAATGCCACAACACTATCCTTGTGCCCAGCTGCTGAGGCAAGGTGCACACTTATAATATGGCTTAAAACTTGAAGAAAAAGCAAAGCAAGCATGCCACAGCTCAGCAAGATGCTGTTATAAACACTGCTTTTGAAACTTCCTGTTGTTGGAGTGTCTGATTTTGATTTCTCAACCTGGATGTTTCATTAAAGCTATTTTTCTCCTATTTAACTTCTGTTTTTTATAAAGGTCAGCAGTAGAAAGGGCAGAGAAAAGGGGAAAAAATAAGCCATGTGGCTTGTGGTATCCGTAAATTCCTAGTTGCAGAGGGATATGTTTTGACACTTCCAGAACTTGACTGTTGTTTATTCAAAGGTCTCACTGTCATTAAAAACTATCATTGTGTCTATCACATAAATCACTCTTATTCCTGGGGCAAGCTTTGCCACCTGTGCTGAGTTTGACCATGGAGGATGAGGACAGTGACATTCACTGGGAGCTCTGCCAGCCATGGCTTTCTTGAGCTACCCATCGTTCCCAAGCCATGCCCTGCCTGCCCTGTGGGAGCCCTTGGGAGGCACGGAGTACATCTGTCCCACACGGGCATCACCCATACCCCAGCTCGCTCTGACCCTTTTGCCCAGATACCGCTGGCTGTGCTCTGGTCAGCAGGGAGTGACAGCTGTTTGCCTCCCAAGTGCTTTTTAACAATAACTGTTGTTTGGCGATATTCAGTGCATCTGGCCAAATTTAACTTGGCCAGCAATTGGCCAAATTTAACTTGATTGATGGTCATGTTTAACTTGATTTGCTCCTTTCAGTCCACACTGTTCTTTCCCCCTCCTCCTGTAAAAACTGGCTTGATTTCTAAGGCCAGGCTGATATCAGTTCTTGTTCATACCATAAAACTGGTCCTGAAGTCCCTTTTTAAAATCATGCTTTTATACCAGTGAAGGCATTAAACTAGACACACTAGTATTATCTTATTTCATTCCAGATCCAGCATATGGACTACCTCCCCTGAGGGATTTTGCCTCCATAGTTGTAATAAATAGGCCCCAAGATTCATGTGACAAGAGCAAAGGGCCTGGAAAAACTTTGTCAAAACAGCTCAGCAAAATTTCTAATGGAAGTTAAGACCAGGAAGTAATACTCCAATTTTGAATACTAGTGTTTCTCAGTCTTAAACTCTTACTTGTCCTGAAATCAGCCGTATATAAAATCATTCCAGAAAAACAATGCCACTTTCACAGAAATTTGTTTCTAATGTTGCCAGCAGCTGACAGGGCAGAGCAGCATGGGCACTGCAAAGGACCCTAATGGGGCGCACACAGGATAGGGGCCCCACCCCAGGCCTGGCCTCTCCTTGCCCAGCCCTGCCACAGTGGCTGTTTGCATTGGTGTTTCCAGTCAGAAAACTCCCTGCTTAACTCTTGCGTGGCCTGGGTTTTGAATGTTGTCTTCCATCAGGATACAATGGAGAGCATGGCCTGGCAAATGACAAGTTAATAAGCAAAGCAGTAGCCCCACATGCAGCTGTAGCAGCACCTGTTTCAACAGTTCTGTATTCCTGAACATACCAGGGGCAGGTGAAGGTTTTTATCAATTTCTGTTGGGCCTTTGTCTCCCTTTTGGTTTCCGGAGTGTTCCCACAATGGCAGGTGGAGCAGGAGCAGGTGACTGCTAGTTAAGCATTGCCAGTGTCTTTTGTCTGATGCATAATAGAAAAATCTCCATCCCATCTCAGAGTTCGTAATCTAATCACTGCATGATTAATTATTAAAGCTATTTTGGTGCTGTTGTTACAGACAGGAGTAGGATTTCAGCATGCAGATCTGTTCTGCTGTAGCTCTAGCAGGAAGAACATTTTTGACAGTGATCACTGGGAAATGGAAGTAGCCAAATATTTTAATGAGTAATACTCAGAATATCGGGTATCAAATGGCAGCAGCATGGAGCAGAAAACAGTCTTTCTGGTTTTTTCTTTAATAATTCCTGCACTGTTGGCTATAGGAACAAAAAGACTAACCGCATGTCACCCAGGTCTTAGTCTGTGTGCCAGTGAGATGGAGTGCAAGTTCTCCCTGCAATGTCACTGTGGCTCTCTGCTCATGGGTGATGCTCTGAGGTTGTGAGATGGCCACGGATCTCCCTTTTAGCATAGCTGAACAAAATGATAAATGGCTCTGAAAGCAGAAAAGAGAGAGAACAGCAGACTCCCATCCAGAATGGAAAAAGGCCCCCTGAGATTTTTTTTTGCAAGAGAAAAGATTACAGGGTGATTGGGGAATATATAGAAGGATTTGATGCCAGTAAACTTTTGCTGAAATCCTCACTTGCCATGCATAGACTGAAGCAGTGAGTATTTGCAAAGCCCAGCTACTACAGACCCAAAGGGTATCATAAATTCAGTTGTTGGTAAATGAACGTTTTGTGAGGGGGGTGTTTTCAACAGAGGAGCTGCTGCGCTGAGAACAGCGTCATGCATCAGATTGATTATGTAGATACCCTGCTCAGCCTTGCTTCTGGTCTGTGCAGACATGACTGGTCAAACATGACTAAAAGAGCAATAGCAGAACTGGTTCAGCTGCAAGGTTAACTGCAGTAAGAACTATTTTTGGCTTACAGAAACAGACCTTCCTTCTTTGGTATTGTGGATTAAACAACATTGGGTTTAGTAGATTAAGAAAAGGTTGGCACAGAGCAGTAGAAGGAACAGGCTCAGAGTAAAATCAAGATTACACAAACGCTGGAATAGCAAATAGATTTACATTTAGCTGTTTGAAAACCTGCTCTAAGAAAAATAATTCTAACCTACTTCACAAAAAAAAATTAATTTGAAAATGACCAGTAAGGCGCATTGAGAGTGTCCACTGACAAAATATAAATACAAAGTATGTAATATTTTACATTCTTCAGCATTTGTCTTCCGGGAATTCTAATACACTGCAGACTTTGAGATAATCCTCATATCCTTGAGTGCCTGGAGACAATTCATTCCATAATTATGAAAGTATAACGTATTTAACCTTTCTGTATAGCAGGAGATGCTCGTTTCTTTGAAATAAAATAAAGAATTGGATTTAAAAATTGTCTGATATGGTGTGGCTCATTCTTAAATACAAATGTCATGGGTTTGACTAATTTTTATGGTTTTGAAGCAGTTTTGAAAACCTATTTATATTCTCTGCCACTAGTCTGTAAGGTCCTTGTTTTCCTGTGTGTCTGGAAAAGGGCATTTTTGTTTCTTACAATGTAGCACTGATTGAGATTCTGTGCCCCTAGAGAAGAGAAAACCCATGAAAACACTTCTATTTATACCTTAGCTTTTGTTAGTCCTGATTTGTCAGAAGCTGGTTCACAACTTTAGTATAACTATTTTTATACGATGCTGCCCTGAGAAGCTTTTTAAGGAAAGTGCTTTGTAAGTGGAAACTATATTGTTCAACAGCCTTTCCTGCATGTAAAGCCTTTTTCCATCCATCATGCACAGACTGTTAGGATGCATCTCACTTATACAATAAGATGACTTGCTCACCAAAAGAATCTGGAGGCCAAGAGGCCAAAAGCTACAGTTCATAGAGTGGCAGCAGTTGCACTGCCTTGTTCCAGGGCAATCTTTTGCTCAGCCTTTGCCCTCCCAGCCTGTCCTCCTGGGCAAGAGCAACAGCAACCATGGAAGAACTTGAGAGGGCTGTGGCTCCTGAAACCTGATGTTGTTAGTGAACCTTAGAAAACTTTTCTCAGTGATTTTTAAGAACTTAGAATCCTTGTGCAGTCCGGCTATTAACATGGATTCATTCCATTAAATACATTGTAAGAGTATGTTACCAAGGCCCAAAGAAACACCTGAAAAGGATGTTGTACAGCAGTAAAAGAGAAATGTTTTGCCTGTAATGATGGTTTCTTCATGTAGTCAATAAATCCAAACAGCAATCCAAAAACTGCCTCATGATGTAGAACCAGTAACACTGCTCACAATGATGCTCATAGCCTCCAAGGAGCATTCACAGAAGTGCACAAATGAACAAAGCCCGAGTATTACGCTGATTTACTGCAGACTACATCCATAGCAATGCAGAGATGCCCAACTCTGTCGAAGGAATTGGGCCTTGGAGAATTCCTGCTGTATTTATAGCACTCCACAACTGTGTGATACTGGATTATGCTAAGGATGTTATCACTCTGTCACATCTGCTCAACATGCCTTGCTGTACCTCAGCCTACTCTGTACCCGAACTGCAAATTAGCCCTATGAAACACAGAAATAGCTGTCAGCAAAGGCAATCACTCTCCATTGCTCACAAGGGGGAAAGCCTATGTCTCCCTACAAGAATCCCTGGGCTGTGCTTTGATGAAAGGTTACTAGTGGAACTGGAAAAACATTTACAGCCTTTGGATATATTCAGATAGTCTTGTGCCATTAGGGTCTATGTCTCATCTAAGGGATAATTTCAGCTGAAATGCTCAGGGAATGAAATATCCTTTGATGACAGTGTGTGGTGGGGTGACCCTGGATGGATATCAGGTGCCCACCAAAGCTACTCTGCCACTCCCCTGTTCAGCTGAACAAGGGAGAGGAAACAGAACAAAAGGCTTGTGGATTGGAATAAGGGCAGGGAGCAATCACCATCACAGGCAAAACTAATCTGACTTAGGGAAATTAACTTACTACCAATCAGATCAGAGTAGAATAATGAGAAATAAAAGCAAATCTCAAAACACCTTCCCCTATCCTCTATTCTTCCCAAGCTTAATTTCACTTCCAATTTCTCTACCTCTTCCTCACACAGCAGCCCAGGATGACAGAGGGTGGGGACTGTGGTCAGTTCACCACACATTTTCTTTGCTGCTCCTTCCTCCTCAGGGGGAAGATTCCTCACACTCTTCCCCTGCTCCTGCATGGGGTCCCTGCCACAGGAGACAGTCCTCCATGAAATTCTCCAACATAAGTCCTTCCCATAGGCTAGAGTTCTTCACAAACTGCTCCAGAGTGGGTCCCTTTGACATGGTTCAGTCCTTCGGGAACAGGCTGCTCCCAGTGTAGGTCCCCCATGGGGTCACAAGTTCTGTCAGCACATCTGCTACAGCATGGGCTCCTCTCTCCACAGGTTCTGCCAGGACCCTGCTCCAGCACAGGCTTCCCATGGGTCACAGCCTCCTTTGGGCATGCACCTGTTCCAGCGTGGGTCTCCTCTGGGGCTGCAGGTGGATCTCAGCAGCATCCCCAGGGACCTCCATGGGCTGAGGGCACAGCTGCATCACCGTGGTCTGCACCACGGGCTGCAGGGGAATCTCAGCTCCAGAGCCTGGAGCACCTCCTGCCCCTCCTGCACTGACCTTGGTGTCTGCACAATTGCTTCTGTCACACATTCTCTCCTGCTCTCCAGCTGTTATTGCACAGCACTATTTTTGCCCTTCTTAAGGGGTAAAACTACATTATCCCAGAGGTGCCACCACCATCACTGTAAGGCTCAGCCTTGGCCAGTGGTGGGTCCCTCATGGAGCATTGGCTCTATCAGACATTGGGGAAGCTTCCAGCAGCTTTTCAGAGAAACCATTCTTGTAGTCCTCCACTACCAAAACCTTGCCATGTTTTCATGGCAGTCACATGTTTTCAGCCACTCACAGTGGTTGAATCAGTTATGCAGTTTTTGGTTTTTTATGATTTCCTTCTTCCTGAAAGAACCTATGTTTATCCTCTATGTGATGGAGAATGATTTATTTCTGGAAATGTTCCTGGCTGTTTTGTTGGGTTTTTTTACTTCTGCATTTATTTGCCTGTGGAATACTTTTTAAAATTATTTTCTGGGAGGTTAATATTTTCCTCCCCACGTATTTCCTCATGTTTCACTGAAAAGATATTTAGCAGTTTAAATCAAGACAATCTTTAAATTAAACTAACTCCACTATCTTGAAACTCTCCTGAAATTAAACTAATTTGACTATCTTCAAACGGTTTCCTAAAATCAAGGCCTAACAAGGGTGATTACTCCCACAGTGTCTGGGGTTGCTAATCCTGTGTGGAAGCATTGCTGTCTTTGTGGGGCACTCTGCAGATACTGGTGTGGCTCTGCACAGCTGTGCTTAAAGGAGAAGACCTATTGTTATAAACCCCTAAAACATGAAATATTTGAAAGTTGCAAGGAGATTTTCCACTAACACAGTTATTGCTGTATCTTTGCATGGAATTTTGAGCTAGAACAAAGTGGTAGGAAGTCCTTAACTGGGAACTACCAAATTCTGCAGTAAAAACCAAATGAACTTGAATCGAATAGCAGGGCTTGCCTTGCTAGGTCTAAGTTAGGCTTTTCGTACTGAGTAAATACCATTGCAAGCTATTTGGGTTGAAAATAAAGAACTAGGAAAAGCACACTGTACCCCAGAGCTTTTGGGTCAGGATCCCCAACTCTATTACTGTGCTAATCTGTCCTCTGGTAACTGAGTGTTTCTGCAGTCTTGTCAAAAAGAATGAGTAGATGTTACCCTAAGCCAAAGGAAAATATATGAAGAGAATCATGGTAGTGGTGCTTGTCTCTTCCTTTCTTCTTCCCCTCTGCCTTCCCCACAAGCCCCCTGCCCACTGCTGTCTGATGTGGTTTGCACACTCCAGGCAAAGTCATGGGGATCTGTAAAGATGCTGCCCCACCATAGCTCCTTCCTCTCAGCCATGTGCAGAATGGCTGAGCTCAGCCAGTGTTTAACAACGGCAGGAGGTGTAAGCTAACACATTTTAATTTGCATTCCCTGTAGGTTGACAGTGCACTCTTTATTCTAGTGATTCAGCCTGCAGTTTCATAATAGGCTTAAGCCGATGCATGGTTATGCTACTGCTGAAAGGCTCAGTCCCCACTCATGTTTTATCCTTGTCCCATGTTCCCACACCCTCCCCTACATCAGATTTAGCACTTGTGTGGCCAAGCACTGAGGCAGATCAGTTCTCTGATCCTTCTGACAACTGGGCCAGCCAACACTGAGCAAGAAACAATAGTTTCCACCCAGATCAGCAAGTTGCTGTATTACCACATGATAGCTAGTCCTCAGCAAAGGAGAAAGAGGTTAGAAACACTCCTTTCAGCATGATCTTGGATCAGCTTGAGCCAACTGTGAAACCTCACCCTCAGTCAACACCAGGCAATTCATTAACTTAGTTGTGTATTCAAGTCTTAATACTCTGGCTCCTTGTTCACACAGGGAAAGCTGCCTGTTCCACTCTTTCCCCCGTACCCTATGGGCTCAGTCTGGAGGAATGAGGGAATGATCACGCTTCCTTTCTGCATCTTTACCAGACTCTGTTCTGGAAAGCTGTAGGAAGGACCAACCCCTGACTTTCTTGCATTTAGGTTGTGGTGTACTTGCACAGCCTTGAACTGGGAAAGTTTCTTTCTCGCTTACTCAAGTTGAACAAGGCCATCATGTCATCTGGCCCTTCACATGTCCTGAGAACTTAAAAGGTAACTTAACTACACCCAGTGTAGACTATCAGTTGGGAAACATCAAAAGCAAAGCATACCACACAATGCTTCACATCAACCATCAGGAATTTTTACCCACTTCCTGATAGATTTCCTGATGGGTCATTAACAGTGATTAATCAGCCTGACCGTTAACCCCCTGCATTCCTGAGAGATGAATCTCAATATAAGGCCTCCTGCAAGCAATTTCTTTCCTTTCTGAAACATCCTACTACATTAAGTTATGCACTGTTTCTAAAAAGATCAGTGACAAGCATTACAGATGCATGAATTCCCTTGAAATGTTTGGTTTGTGGTGAATGTTGGAAATAAAACACACAACATTCACAAATCTGCAATTTTTAATTTGTATGTCATCTAAAAAGCACAGATGAAAGTATCTGCTTTACATTTCAAAGCCCATATACAGCATCTACTTTGAGGGCAGGTAACAGTGCTCTCATTTCACATGATGGGAAATTTACCCAACTTAAGATCAAGGATGTTAAGAACACCCACTTTGAGACATCTGTGGGCTGAATCCAAAGCTCCAGATCTTTCATGGGCTAACAGGAGTCACGTGAGCTACACATCATTAGAAAGTGAGGCACAGCTTGGGAACCCTAAAACTGAGATATGCAAAATAATTAAGCAGACCTCCACAGCTCTGCTGGACTCTCAATCAGGATCATAACTGAGGAGCTCCCACCTCACTGTTTACAAGAAAAATACTGCAAGGTGTCTGTGAGATGATGGTTTTCTCTTAGTGCACACTGAAGTGTGGGAAAGATCACTCGAGAGCTATACTCTCCTGGATAATATTCACTGGAATATGCTGCTCAGCACTGGGGAACAAAGTTATTCCATGTTAGACTGTTAGTCTAAGCCCAGAAAGCCAACAAAGTATTCACCCACAGGGAGCACTCCATTTTCTGAATCATCGAAACAATTCAGTGTGATGATGCTCATATAAACTCCTTTCAACTCCAGATAGCATTAATGAGAAGTGACGAATTTATTTCTTTCTTACACAATGGAGTAAGAGCACTGAACCAGGAACTCCATATACCATTCTGAAAACAACGGATCCATGTTGCTGAACCTGTGAGATTCCTGTCAACCAAACAATTCACTACTCTGATTCCTATGCTACCAGGGCAATAGATATTTTGGCATGGAATTTTTCAATTTGGGATACAGTTCTGTGTAAATTTTCTGTTTAAGATTGAGTTCACTTTTGCCTTCATTACCTGCTTCTTCCCTGGTTCCACACTTGAGCTTTGATCTGTGACCTCCTTTCATTTGATCTGGAAGTTCACACCTCACATAGAAACTCAGAAACAGCAGAAGAAACCCTCCACACATTTCACCCCCACCCCCCTGCAGTGCATATAAAAAACGTATGACATACAAAATGCAGTACTGGAAAATTCTCATTACACTTCATCTGAACACCCAACTCTCCAGTGGCACTCTTGCAAAGTTATAAACCACGACATGTCAACAACAGGGAAGCATGCAGACATCACTGCTAATAGACAGAAGATGGACTTTCAGTTGAACATGCTATAGGAGCTGTATCCACCTTTCCCAAAATTTGAACTTGCACAGAATCAAGAGTCGTGGCTGAAGCCCGGTGCTAAATATAGCAGCTCCTCAGAAGGTTGATTTGTACTTCTCAAACTGGTTTATCAAGCCTCGACAACGTGCAGCTACTCTTCTACTCTAATCAAAAGCTTCACTTATCTCTTTTCCTTGAGCAGTACTTCACTCCTTTCATTATTCATGTCACATTTGTGCCAAATTGTGCTTTCGTCCCAACAAAGCTCATGCTTATGTGTTAATTCATAAATACCATTTAATTATGAAATGAAACTGCAGCCAAAGCTTTGCCTAAAATACATCACGGTATTTTGACGGTACACTGGAAATTCTGGCAGTGGGTTTCCTTCCCCCACCGGGAGACAACTGGCTGAATTGTCACTGTGTCACCCAGTACCACATATGAGGCTTACATGGCTTCAGGACCCCATAATCTAAAAGTTAAGTAAGAAGGGAATATCTGTGCTGGACAATTTTACTAGCCACATGTGTTTTTTTTCTCTCAGACTGCAAATGCCAAAGGACTCTTAGTGATCCCATCTAATCTGATGAGAAGCACCCGGAATGACACAACTGCCATCTCGCCTGGAATTGATCAAAAAAACATTCTTTTTTTGCACGAAAGCTCCATATGCTCGAGTGCCTCTTTCAAAACCACAGCATCTAGCCTTTGTTGGCTGGCCAATGCTCCTGCCTACCTCTGAACTACACATCCTGGAAAGGAAAAAAAACCACCAAACTTCAGGAGGTTTTTTGTCTGAGCTCTCCTCAGCTTTGTCCCCTTGCCAGCTCCCTGCATTTTTTTTTCCAACTGAGTTTGTGTAATCATTTTGATGACTACTCAAGCTGTATCTCCTCTCTTGAATTTCAGTTAGATGTGACTTACAAGCCAGAACTGCTGTTCTGCTCAACAGTATTGTTCTCTGCTACCCACTCATTCTCTTGTCCTTAACCTGTAGGACAGGAGTGGAGAAAATGGGGCTCCCACACCTCACTCATGGTCTTCAGCAGCAGGTGACCGCCAAGGCACTGCTTCTGACAGAAAGGCATTCTCTGTGAGATTCTCTGTAAAATAGATCTTTCCAAGCAACACATTGCACTTAATGATTTCAGTAACAAAATCACAGATACCAGCAATGAGGCACAAGCTTCCAGAGAATTTCCTCACCCTTTCCCTGTATTTCTGTATCTCTTTGTGCTTTGAAATGAATAAAACAAATACTCCTTTTAGACATTTGGGCAGCTGACAAGCATTGCAGCCAGAATTTGGGAATCTGCTTTTCTACAGATGACTTTCTCTACAATAGCTGGGTTTATGTCTGTATGTCTACCTTTAAACACACAGATACAAAAGAAAACCCTGAAAAAAGTGGCAAAATCAGTGCACTCAACTGTAAACTTGCTATTAAAGACATTCCTAAAGGTTACTGCTATAAATCACCAAAACTTACAGCTTTAGTTCCATTTCTCTAATGAAAGTTGTGAAATATATTCTGTCCATGAGACAGGCTACTTAAGATTAACTCCTTTATTCTTGATAAGAAACACAACTTCTGGCATTTTCTGCGGTTATAATTCGCAAAAGCAAGAAGCCTGATTTCCCCACTATTCTCATTTCTCTGTTCTTGTTCTTTTGAAAACTTAATTATGCAACATCACCAATCCAACTCAAACCTTTCTGGTTTCTGTAGTGACCAAAATTACTTGGCATTCAAAACTCTGTTGGGGGAAATCAAGAAATCTGATCCTGTTCAATATCATCATTACTGCAATTGGTATTTCTGGGCAGCTAGGCAGGCAAGGGGGTACAGAGCCAGGTTTGCCTTCCCTCTCACCACAGCCAGAACTGATGTGAGGAAACTGAGAAGAATAAGTTACGTTCCACAACAATCTGGATGATACTTGGTTCTGCAGAGAATAGTTTTAAAGAAGAAAGGGAGGCATATAACATTTGTTAGCTAACCATGAAGAGGAAAAAAAAGATGAGGAGTTTGGCCAAGAATATGCTGCACTATTACACAGCGGATTGCATTTGCAACTTCCTACAGCTCGGGCCAGAAAAAGATACTTGGGAAGGTGACGCTCTGGATGTGCCAGAAGTGCCAGCTTCCACTAGCTATTTTTAACTGCAGGAATTTCATTAGAAAGGATGGCTGCACACAGTTGGTCTTCCTTCCTCTTCATCATTTCTGTAACTCAGATATCCCAGAGTGTTATCTACCATTACAACTGGCACTCTTCGTGTGCATGCACCGGCAGCCCAGGGTCTGCTCCAGCACAGGGTGAGCTACATACCAGGACTGAGCATCCTCTTGGAGGAGACCCTGAGCTGGACTCATCATAAAGTCAAGAGGAGGAGAGCAAATCAAAAAAGGGATGCAGCATGTTTTGCTGCAATGATTCTGACTTGTGTTGCATTCCACAGTTAGCCCAAGAGAAGCAATAAAAGTAATTTCCTGCTCTGCTCTCAACCTACATAAATTATACCACTGTTTCATTTACTAAAGCATCCCAGAAGTGAAATGGCATAAAGACATCTCTGAACTCAGCCTCTCTAGACCTCATCAGAATGTATTCTCAGGTGCAGATGTTGTTTGTGGTATCATTCCCGTGTTCTGACCCACAGACAAAACACTCCAGTTGCTACACATATGCTGCCAACATCCCTACCTTTCTTTGTCCAAAATAATAATCAACTGGGTTAATTTCCAAACTGGAATATTTCTCAGTATGCCAGTAATGGAGCCAAAGCACCCGCTCTCATCGCATATTTCCATAAATATCCTACAGCCTTTTCAAGGAGCATCCAATGCAAAGCAACTCTGCATTGCTATGTACTTTACACTCCTTTATGTGGATATTTACAATAATGTCCAGTTCTGAAAATGAGATAAGTGATAGCCTGACAAAAATTTTCCTCCAGTCCAATTTATTTTAAGATAAGCGCAGAGAACAAGACGTGGTTAAACAAGGGAAACAGGTTCACTTGCCACTGACAAGCCAGTTGTCTGTATATTTTGTTCCCCATCTACAAAACAGCATTCTGAATACTACTTTCCTCATGTTGTAAATAATGTAAAGTGCTTAGCAACTTTTTGCATGTTGTATATAGTGTATATGGAATAAAGCTGTAGGACACAATGGGACACAATGCCATGATTTGTTACTGATCATGTGTAGCAAAGCCAAACAACTCTTGGTATCCCTAAAGTAGTTTTGCTATGAGGTTTTCTTGTTGCCTGGCACACTACAATCTTAGAAGGGGCTTAAAAACTAAATATTGGCTTTAATCTTGTTTTTTATAATATGTTTTCATTAAGTACCCCTTGTAATTTAATGCAATTTGTGGCAAATGCTAATACTGCTTTGGGCCCACTTCTCCCTGTCAGCTGTATCTCTGTTAAATTATGCATTTCCATCTGGAAAGAAACTGTACAGGACTGCAGGCTCTCTTCCACTTAGAGTCAGGAATGGAAAGGGATTTAATTAGATGCTCCGTGGTTGAGAAAAGGACTAGAGTAAAGCCTGGGTGGTCCATGGAATCTTCCATTGGAAAACAAGACTGCAAATTGTTCTGTAGAAGCCTGCTTCTGTTTGCTCATTTTGTTTACATTGTTTGTTCTTACAGATTAAAATAGACAGTTACCAGGCAGATAAACAGTGTTTCCTTCCACGACAATGTGGAAGTTGAGAGCAGCATGGGACAATATATGCCTGTGCTTCATTTTCGGCTGCATCACTCCAACTCCCTATATAACCTGGAACAGAACATTTTTAGCCTGTGCTTCAGTGCACGCAGTTGCTAACATTTTTGTCCCACTTTTCCAATTTGTACAAGGGGGATAATATAGCTTTCTGAACTCCAAAGGGAAAGAGGGTGAGTCCAGCTTGCTCCACATTTTCTCAATTGATTCCCAATGCAGAGGGATGGCACTCTTGTAATCCCTCTTGTCACTGAATACCTGCATACCCTTAGGCCACTGACCAAGCCTTAACAAACTGAAGTGTGTTTAGAAGGCCTGAATCAGAAGCAGAAACTCATGAGGAACTAAGCAAGTCCCATCTAGACTTAACTGTGAGTCAACTCACATGCAGTGATTTCAGTCATGTGCCCTTTCACAGTTCAGCTGAACTTCAGAACATAATAGATGCAGCTTTATTTAGACTTACAGTGGTGATCGCTGATTGGAGTGCCTGGCAGATTAACTTATTCCTCATGGTTTTTCTGTTCCAAAATTCAATTGGTTCCATGTTTGTAAAAGAGGGAATGCAGAAGGCTAACTCAGAAAGTGGGCTATGACTGGAACTAAACTTATTTATTAACCTATTTGGGTTGCGTGTTAAAGAAAGGAAGCTATTATGCTGTCGTTTTGTGGGATGTTAATGGGAGCCCTGGGCATAATTACTCTGTGTTGGCGTGTCTGAATAAACTCCACTGATAAATAAGATGTTTGCCCAGTAGTAACTCCTCTTTCCTTGAAAATGAAAGGGAAGATGAGAAAAAAAAAACAAAAAACAAAAAACAAAACTGAAAAAGAAATAAGAGAAAAAAAGATAAAAAAGAGAAAAGAAAAATAGAAAAAGAAGAGAGAAAAAGAAAAAGAAAACGAAAAAGAAAACAAAAAAGAAAACGAAAAAGAAAAAGAAAAAGAAAACAAAAAAGAAAAAGAAAAAGAAAAAGAAAAAGAAAAAGAAAAAGAAAAAGAAAGGATACATTTTAGGGTTAAGGAAAATAAGAAAAAGGAAAACCACAAAGGTTTACTTCTTGCTACATCCTCGGGTAGGAAAAGGTTAAACAGTCAACATTTTTCTTTTCTTAGCAAGTTAGAGAACTGTACATCAGACACATTGTCTGCCAAATGCTTCATTTACTACCAGCTGCATTTTTACTTTGTTGAGAGATAGCTGAAATAAAATCACTGTTCTTTGTGCAAACGGCATGCTAAATAATGTACGGCTACAAGATTATTAAATAGCAAAGGCATTTGATAATATTAGAGTCAACCACAAGTCCCACTTCTGCTGATGCACAGAATTTTGAGTAATTAGTCATTGCACAGAGTGTTGTATTTATATCCCCTTGAGCCTCAGACGTTAGGCCACAAAGTCAGGAGACAAAGAATTGCTGTTATTAGGAGGACTGTTTTGGATTTATTTATATTCTAAGGCTTTATTTCAATGTCCACTTCACTCCTCTGGCTCAGGCTTCCTCCAAACCAGAAGATACAGCTAAGTCAGAGAATTTTAGTGTAAACCACATTTTTACAGACAAGACCTCTCCACTTCAAGCAGAAGCACTTCAATGAGTTTGCAAAGCCCCAAAAGAAGCACAACTGGCCTGAGGTTATACGAAAAGCCTGGGAAAAAGGCCTCCCAGGTTTTGTTCTGATCTCTAACAGACTTCTCATGGCTTATATGCAACACATTAATAGCAGCTCCAATTTATGGACAGATAAATTGGGATACAAAGAAGACACGTAACTCTTCCAAGGATTTACAGAAAGTCTTTTGCAGAGCCCTGGAACTCTTAATCAGTCCTTTGTTCAAATTTCTAAACCACACTGCCTTCTTTAGACCACAATTGCTGCACAGGCCTGAATACTGTGACATATCTAAAATTATAGATACACTTATATGAGGCTTTATTAAAATAAAGGTTGTGTAACATCTTCAGAGTTCAATACAAAGCTGCTCAGTGAGCAATCTACTGTTTAAAGACAGCCTTCATAATTCTCTCTCCTAGTAGAAGAGACAGATCTAATAAATTGTGATAAGAAATCTGAGGGAAACAACAGGATTTGAATTGTTGAACATCTGATGACAATTCACAATGAGCCTTCCTTTTGCAGAACCGACATGAAAAAATAATGGTAACATTTTTGATTATGACAAATAGTATGTGTCATATCTCTGAGAATATTGCACAAAAAAGGATTATATAGAATAAATCATATGCTCGTGTCAAATTTCAAGCAGAGTAGATTAAATGTTGAATTTTATCCTTTCTCCTAAATGATTTTCATGTTTACAAGCATGGCACTTCAACCTGTGAGCTTCTCTTAACAGGCTGTGCAATCTCTGTATCCAAAAAACACAACCAGACAGGAAAAATGCTGGCAATATAAGAAATTACATGGTAAGTGTAATGGTTGTGCTTAGAAATACTGCGAAGTTAAACATTCTAGGTTATCCATGGCATTTAAAAGAGGGATCACTGACTTGCTGTGATTACTGGGGGCATCATTGTGAAAAGTGATTCCAAATTTTCATTTAAATGTTGTGTGCCCAAGAACAACCATTTGCCTTTCAATAAAAATCATCTATGTCTGAGCCAGACATGCAGATGCCTGATATCCTGGCTGTGAGTGTGCTAATGCAGGACTTTTTGCACACAGTGGTGGTACGTGTAAACCTAGAGGCCAACTGATGAAGAGATATTAAATAGAGCAACTATACTATGCATTTAGAAGACCAGATGAGACAAAAATTCATCTTGATCCAAGCTGGACTATGGAGCAAACTGGAGGTTCTAAAAACTAACTTCAGATGACCTCCTCCCCAAAGTGATCTTGGTGCTGTAACCTACAAATGGGGGGCCAACAGAGGGGCAGACCCGGCTCACTTAGAGATCCCCCCATTTTCCACTAATGCTGCTGCATAGGAGAGATTCTGCCATTGCCAGCTGTCCCGTTCAAATCATGGACCCTAGACAGGACATCCTACCTTCAACTGCAAGGAGCAACCACAGAGCAAATCCCAGAGCCAGCAGACATGTTCCAGCCTGCCACAGCCACTGACCACCAGACTGCCCCACCTCCAGAGGCGGCCTGGCATGGCTCTGAAGTCCAGATCCTGAGTGATCTGGAGCTCCAGACAGCCTGAATGCCTTTACAAAGTCTACCTGCACATACTAAGCCCCAGGCAGGCCTCTGGCTGTAGCTCAAGGACTGGACTTGGTTCCCAGCTGTCACTTGAAGTGCTCAGCTCCATACTATCCCATAGTGCTTTTTTTCAAAATGGAAGGGAACTAATCTCACTGCTGGCCAAATTCCAGCTTTGAGTAATTACATTCTTCTGACAAATTTTCCTTGGCAGTTTCAGTGGAATATAATTAGTAAATGTAAATAGATGTAAATAGTGCTGTAAATTACGCTTTGCGTGATTGTCAGAAGCATACGGGGAGAGCGAGGGCGAAGGGGCAAAAAGAGCAGAGCTTCACTCTCCAGTACAGATGATGTTGTGGCCTTCTCTCTCATCAGACCATATATGTCTCTGCCAAGACGGTTTGTCCAGGGCTACTGCAGCAGCAGATGTCAAAATCCAGGATCGTCATGTGGTTCATCCCACAGATCATCCCCTTCACCTCAAGTACAATTCTGACATGATGGTGTTCGGTCATGTCCCACAGCTGTTTGTGAGCAGCTGCTGTGCTCCACCTCAGCTGTGCTTCTGCTTCAGCGGCAGGCAAACTGCTTCACACACACACACACACACAACTGCAAAATGTGTGTATTATTGTTTTCTATGAAACGCTTACAGATTTGTGAATGATTTGTGAAACCTTCTGCTACCAACTGAAGAAGTGTCATATAAATGGAATTATATAATTATCCTTCATATCTATTTTAATGTAGCTTCATGTACTAGTTTCACCTAGAGTGGGAATAGCTTCATCCAAAAATAAAGTAAATGCATATATAGTCAAGTAAATTTAAAAGCAACTATTTAAAGTAATGAAAATAGAATATAATGTATACCTATATTAGTACTTTATTATGTGCCAAATGTCTCATGTACATCAACTGTTTCAAATACAAATTGATATAGCTGGTGGGCTTAACCAGATCTTTCTGTCATACCAAAAATTTGAGGATGATTTTCCAATAATTCACTTATTTTTCTGTTTATTCAAACTTTGCATACAGAAAGTAGATAGCAGGAACTAGTAAAATACAGGGAAAGTTAATTTTATTAACAAAAGCTTATTGCACTATTTAGCTATTACAGGAGAAACAGATGTTTCAGCTTTACAATACCACGTCTTGCAAAACTTCCCCCTGAACAACTATTCGTGCTCTATATGTTTTGGATTGTGTATGAAGAGCTCTGCTAACAGTCATGAGAAGCATTGCATACATTACTAAAGGCCACACTAAGATAATTAGTGCTAAAAAAAAAGAAGCAACAGGACTTTTACCCCTCTTTATAGTATTGATTTAGTGTGGGTGAAAAATGCCAGATTTTCAATCTTGAAGATTCATGTTCCACAACAGAGTGGGAGATGGAGCCAGCTTTTCCCAGTGTTCTGCCAATAAACACACAGATTAACTACCTCAGGGGTAGGGAGGAAGAGCCAGGCTCTACAGACTATCAACCCTTACTGCTTCTGATGAACATGGAGAATGGGGAGCACACAAACTGGGACAAGGAACTCAAATTCTTAATCTTTGTGGCTGCACCTACCCAAGTATTTTGTTGTTCAAAAAATCCTAAAATTGCTGAGGACAACAGAAATTACCAGGGGTCAGTACTGAAGTTGCATTGCTGCAGAGAGGACTCTGGGCAGCGGTAGCAGCCGTGGAAAATTTCAACAGTGAAAGGGGACTTTGAAGCTACTTTTGTATCTTCTAAATGGCAAACTCTGTTTTTTAATAAGTACACTGTAGCCTTTTGCAAATTGTGTGATAGGGTACACACATCATTTAACTCTCTGTCTGGCAGTAACTTTACCTTCTGCAGATCTATGCAGTATCAATACAGACATAGGCACATAACCCAATGCGATTGTGCCTGGTCCCTCAAGATGCTGAAGTCAGGGCAGTTTAAGGTAGCAACTTTTTTTTAGTATCTAAGAGCATACACATGAACAACTCTGAATACCCTGTGGGTAGGTGGCTACTTGGTAAGCCACATTACAAGTTTGATCCTTCCCCTGGGGAAGGATCTACTGTGGACATGCCTTGAAGAAAGCAACATGTCCTGCTAGAATATTTAAAGCTTATTTTAATAATAGAGCAATCCAGGTTAGTTGGGGATGACATTATTTTGCTTAGTGTTTGTAATGGTTGCTTTAAAACCACTTGCTTTCAGGCACAGTGATAATCAGGTTAAGCAATGTAAGACTTTTATAATGGAAGGCCAACACATATTTTTTTCATTCAAGCTGCAAGAATAAACCAAGCACAGCTGTTTTACTGAAAACAACCCACTGGTATTTAACTAGATTAACAAAATTAACTGTGAAAATCCTCTGCTATGTGGAAGCCAATAACCTGTTGGCCACAAGGAGGCAGGGCAAGGATTTAGTAAATTAAAAGAAACTGTTTTTACTTAAAATAAAAAGAACTATTAAAAAAAAAACAAGAGGAGCATTATATTGGTTCAGACATTAAACTCCAAAGTGCTAGGCAAGATAAAAAGCATTTTTCATCCACAGTGTGTGGTTTCAGTATTGCTGTTTTATTCCAAGAGCAGCAAATCTTTAAGATATCAAACAATAGCTGATCTGGAAGCAATTTTCTTCTTTTGAAGAAGTAGATCATACATATTTCTTCAACATCACTTCTGTGTGATAGAGAAAAAGCTCTAACAGTAAGCTTTGATAGCAGCAGTGGATTTACCAGCTCAGAGCAAGAAGCTTTACTGCCAGGTTCACAAGGTGTTGCTCCCAAGCTAATAAATCCTGCTTCTGGGTAGCTTTGGGAGCACTTCCTTGACACTTCTAGTTCTGGGCTAAGGGCAAGCAAAGGCAATTTGGTGTCTGTACCAAGAACCTTATGAAGAGAACAGTAATGTCTCCTTCCCCTAACTAGAAATTTAAGACATTCCAAAACCAGCAGTAACCCAAGGTCAAATTTCTAAGTGACGAGGGGGCAAAAGAGGAAACTAAAACCAAAGTATCTCTACTTCAGAGTTACATAGAAAAAGATTATATTGAACAATGAAACAACGCTTTCCATAGTATCAGAATATCACAGTCCAAACCTATAAGCGATCTTCTGATTGAGATGAAGTGACTTTACACTTAGCTCTGCTACTGCATGGTACTAACCTAGGTAATTTCAGCTTCCTGTGCCTCTGTTTCTTCATCCTTTAAGCTTTCCTCTTTGTGAATCAGTATGAGGTCCATGGATAAAAAACATGCTACAAGAACTAGCTGTTATTAATGCAATTCAGATATGGAATGTACCAGATGGTAAAATCTCCAGGATTTTAATGAACTATTGTAACAGAACATATGTAATATGACGTTATTATAACGGGCATTTAAATGTATAGTTAGTACATATAACAGGACCTGCTCTGCTCTCAGTAACTCCACTGGAATTATTTTGGATTTATGTCAGATAATACTAGGAACACAAAATAGCCCCATATGTGCAATGT
Source organism: Donacobius atricapilla (assembly GCA_013397315.1). Taxonomy (NCBI): domain Eukaryota; kingdom Metazoa; phylum Chordata; class Aves; order Passeriformes; family Mimidae; genus Donacobius; species Donacobius atricapilla. Next base: position 2,308,128 of record WBMY01017568.1, on the reverse strand, counting down.
GGTAAGGTTTTCATAGCAATGCTATCTTAACTATTGCCTGTCCTGTTTTTCTCTTTTGCTGGGGGTGTTGTATTTTGTGGTTTCACAGAGCATGTTTTCTGCACTTAGTTCTGAACAGGAAGAAAAGAAGTATCCTAATGTCAAAGATTAAAATGCACCTGGACCAAGCATCCCTTTCCTAGCATCGTAAAATAGTCATCATGAAGCAGCAAGATTTGGGTTTTTCCACTATATTCGGTAAAAATTATGACTTTAATCACCTTATGCTAGACTTGGTAAGTAATTCATACTTTGTCAGAAGAATCAAACATTCCGTTTCGGACTGTGAGTAGTATCTCCGTTCTCTCACAGTGTTTGAGTTCTAGACAAGATGAATTAAAGGAAAGGGCAAAGGTGAAAAAACAGCACCGCAGCTCAAGCCAGTGACATCACATGCTACCGTCAGAGACAGGTACTTCACTAGAGGAGGAACATGGGGACAGACTATAAAACTCAGGTGAGTTTTATAGTCTGTACTGTAGATGAGCTAGAACTATCATACATACTGTTTAATATACAAGACACTGAAAGCAAGACAGCAATTTCATATCATACATTAGCCGTTGTGCTAGTGCCCAAAGATTTGACTGATTACTCACTGCTTTCCCCTAGTGCTAAGTAGTCTTTTCCAAAGCAAGACAGTTAAACCACAAAAACGTACCGTAGTGTCCACAGCCCTGACCTTCCCAGCAGGAATGTGCTTTGGAATGGGTTCGTCTCCTGATATCATCATGCAGCCTTCTGCTCCAAGAGTAACAATTACGAGCTTACACCCTCTTCCTAACAGCATGCGTCCCACCTTTTCAGCATCTTCAAGATTGCCAACTGAGATGCCCGTTAAAATTTCTGCCTGGAAAACAACCCACACAAATGAAAATCATAATTTGACAGTATTCATGTTTGGACAACAGTTGCATTTGAAAACAGTATTTAGTATCTTTTAAAAATGCGTATTGTAGGATGATCATGAAACCACTTCCTATGCTGATACTCAGTTGTGTCTTGCTCCTTGCTTGGGATCAGTGCGTACTTCAGGCACAGCTCTCTCTCTAACAGAGAGGAGCCTAGGCAGAGAGACACAAGAGGTGTGGGTTCTGTTCCAGCTTCTACAACTTACCTGGCACACAACTCTTAGTAATATCACATTTCTCCCACATGCCTCAGTTTTTTCATCTGTGAAATGGACACAGTGACAACAGTCTTGGCTAAAGTATTTTGTGGTTTAACGTGAAAAAATGCTCCAAGTCAACTTGGTCACTATTCTTGAGGGATATTTATCACTACGTGAGAAACTTTTTAAACACACTGTAAAATTCTCAGTGCTCAGCTAGAGGGACATCACAAGGGCAAGTCTCTTCCAAGAAAAAAGAATTGCTCAACTTTCACCACTCTGTTCAGTTTAATAGAGATTTTTGGATGAGAATACCCCAAATTTATCTGAAGCCCTCTTTGGACAAAGGCCCATTAAAAATTATTATATATTTGTGCTACGGCCATGTCCATTTGCTTCTGTCAGCTGTGCTGGCTCTTTACAAACACAGTTAAACTCTTCTTCTAACTGATGGTGAGCTTAAGTAAATTTCTCCTGGTTGGATCTTAAAAGTAATCTCTTTTAGTTCTATCCAATTAAGAGCAAACCTTCCCCAAAATCCACAATGAAGACACTTTAGAATCAAATAACATTTTCACCACTTCATACATTTTCTTGATGGCATTGTATTGTTAAGTGTGTTTTTTCTCTTCCTTTTGAAGGGAAAAGAACAAGAATGGAATGGAAAAAAAGGAAGAGGAATTGTCTTTTCTCTGAAATAGTCTACCAGGCAGTTCTCCTGCATAATACTGCATGCCTTCAACTGTAAGTAAACAGACATACTACATTTTGCTGTCTTTACTAAATTTTGTCCTGCTTGCCTGAGAAAAGGGAAGCCTTACTGTAGCTTGCATTACAAGGTTGCTGCTGGATCTTGAAGAATGCAGTCTGAAGCATTTTCAGATAACTGCTTCATAGCCGAGCATAACTTCCACACTCCTAGGGCTTATTTTCAGTGGAAAACTTTCTTTGGAACCTATTCAGCAGCTACTCTCCTGACCTTTGCCGCATGGGCAACTCAGCTTCTTGGGAAACAGCTGCTGGAATATTTCAAACTACCTTCCTCTGCATGACTGAAGCTTGAATTCGGTTCTTGCAGTTCTTGATGTAACAAACTGTAAAGTACAGTGATTAAACAAGTGCTTCAGGGAGCGCAGGCCATGCCTGTAGTAAAGAGAGGGCAGGCAGGCAGCTGGGGACAGGAACTACTACAGCCATCTACAAGCAAACCGCCCCCAGCTGTGAGTCAGCGCCCGCTGCTTGCCACTGTCATTTCCTGAGTTCCAGCCTGACCCAGGCAAGAGCCACCCTTGGGCTCTGCAGGGCCGCCTTATGCCAACACACTCCCTAGAGTTTATAGTATCACTTACAGAGCACTTAATCGTTTTAACTTTTAAACACACATGACCACATTCTGCAGTCTCTGCTTAGACAAACGCACAAATTATTTCAAGTACTGTTGATCTGGTCACTATGAGGCAGAGCCTAGTGTGGCAGGACCTGGTTGTTAAACTGGTGGTGCACTGTAGGGGCAAGGCGTGGTCAACATGTACACGCAATTTAAAATTACTTTTTTTAACCACACCGATCCCAGACAAGAATATAGTAAGATCTACATTATAAGAAGGCAACTAAATCTGTCCAATTTTCTCTTTGGCATGCCACCATGGTGCTCGAACTTCTCTTGCAGTATAAACTATTTAAGCATATTAAACATATTTCAGTTTTCAAAAGGTTATAGAAGTATTTTCAAGTAAGAAATTTTATTTCAAAAAGTATCTCACAAAACCTTTTGAATGTATCTTCTTGCAAGGTTTCCCGGAAACCAATTTACTAATAATGGTTTTGAAATAACTACAAATAAGATGACATATAATATTAAAATATAGATGTACACTCTATTCAAGTGTCTAAAGAGTCCAAGTCTCTTAATGAATTTTCGTATCTCTGGAGCAGGAATGATGTATTCCTGTATTCAGAACACCCAGTGCCCTGTGTTACAAGAATAAAAATAATTTAACACAAATCCTTGAATGAAAAAGGCAAACTGAATTTTCAGAGTATTTTATGAGGGGCAATACTTCCAAACATTCTACCTCTGTTGCAAAGTCTCCAGGAGGAAAATGGATTTGGTTTTAGTAGAGTAACAGTAAATCTAATATTGGCTTATTTACCTGGTATTTATAATTCTGTAAGGTCATGAGCAAGGTAAATGAAGAATTTAAATACAATATTCTTCCTAATGAGATGTGCAACCTGTATGCTTGGCATTGAGACAGTACTCAAATCAACAGGATTTTTTGCTTGAGTAGCAAAAGAATTGTTTTGGGACAGATATTTGTAGAAATCTTTCTTTTCATCTTTACACTGCTTATACCAATAAACAAAATTATTTTGAACAGAGTCTGTATAAAAGGAGATCTTCAGCTGCTTCAAACCACTATCATCTAACTAATCTACAGCAGGATGGTACAACTAAAAAACACTGGAACAAGCTGGAAGAACCATAAAAGCAGCAGAAGCCAGACAGATTCTGTGCCAATGATTAGAGATTGCGGTAAATGTCAACTGATGTTAAATACTGTGGTGAGTTTTTAAGTTCCTCCCTTCAGTAGAATCTTATTTAAAAAACAAACTGTGGTACAATTGAGGGAAATAACTAATGGTTATGTAAAGAAAAAATTAAATAACAATACTAAAATCCCAGTGTGGACATTTGCCATCATACGGTACAAAAGAGGAGTAAATGAAGAATTTTGTTTTTCTGCAACTAGTCTCATAAAACTATTCAGTTAAATGGACTTACTAAAGCAAGACAACATTCCACACAACTGCTGTCACAATAAACTTACGATGGATATTATATAATTAATCTACATACTATTTGCATAATTCTGTTTGTAAGACTGGTAGAAAAATTTAACTAAAGCTTTTAATTTCATAGATATGAAGGTTCTTGGCCATAGTCTTTACTAATCTTAGTTAAGTCTCCATCTCTCTTTAGACTGTGGGTCTCGTCATGGTAGGCTGACACAAACCAGAAGTGCCACATAAAAGAAAATGGCCCTGCTTTTTCCCTGCCACTCTTGTCCACATGGTCCATTCTCTTGTGCCAGAACAGCCACTTGTGTGGCCTGGAAACAAAGGGGGTTGCAAGGCAGATCTGTGTTAAAATTAACACCACCCTGAGTCCCACATTACCCCCAAAAGTCAAGGCAAAGCAATTAACTTCTTTCAACAGAAACAGTAATTTACACTGGCTAAAACTGAGAATGATCCTAGCACATGAACATTTGCCTACTGTTCCTAGCTGTGGTGCATTTGGGGCAGCCACTTCCAAGGGAGATGTTCTAGATCCTCTGCTTGGCATTTGCAAAACCAAATCTGCAGCATTGTATCTAGTTTTGGGAACACTGGCACAAGTGAGACACTGATCTACCACAGCACACCGCAGTGGAAGGCCATCAAGACAGTCAGAAGACCAGAGACCATGTCATACAAGAGGAGGCTGTGAGAAGCAGGCTTGTTCAACTTGCAGAACTCCTGGCTAAGTGGAAAATCTAATTGCTGTCTAGGGCAATTTAGTAGGTGAGTATAGAGAAGATGAAGCCAGAGGCTTCTTGAAGGTGCACAGGGATAGGGCTAGAGACAACAAGCACAAACTAGAACATGGGAAATTCCAATATTAGGACAAGCTTTTTCACCACAAGGGTGATGAAGCAATGGAACGCATGCCCAGAGGTCACGCAGTCTCCAACCCTGGGAGATTCAGAACTTGACTGGACAAAGCCCTGAGCAACCCATCCTAAACTGGACAGGCTTCACCAGGGTGTTGGACATCCAGAGGTCTGTTCCTAACTTCCACAATCATCTGATCCTCAGCGAATATAAACTAGTGAAATAACAAGAAGTATTAATTCTTTGAGGAGCAGTCTATCATTTGGGCTGGGTTTTGTGCACCTAGCGCAATAACAACTTTGCAAATGTTTCCAGGGACTACTGAAAGAGAAATAATACATAATAACAGAGAAACTGTCCCAGTTTTAAGGCTAATGTATCTAAAACTACATATGATAATTTAAAATACTTTTCATTTCAAATATTTAAACACAGTAAGTCAGATGGCTACAAACTTGGCCTGTACCTTAGGAGACTTCTTTTGAGAATGACAAAACAAGAACTCAATCTCTAATTGTAACACATGTGAACAGTCCCCATGAAGTAGTACAACAGATTTAGTGTATAAGAAATTGCAAGGTCAGGCCACAAGCCAAGCAAGTTCCAGTTGTTTCAAATTATAAAATTTTTACACACACAGAAATACTTATCGTGCTAGAATAATTAAAAACTGATTGAAATTAATTGGCCTGAAGCTAATAATTTCTCTCCCAAAAGTAACATCTTTCATTTTAGACTAAATATGGGAACATCCATAGTTTCCAGCAACTGATAAAACGGGGTTTAGAACAAAGATGGAAATAAAATATACTGCGAATTGCTGGCAACTTCTATGTAATGGCAGAACAGTAGCTTTCCATTACTTAAAACGCAAAAGGCAAATTCAAGAGCTGTTCTGAAATATTTTATTTCTAAAGGACCTGTTTTTGTTTTGACTCCTAGAGAGATCAATTATATTTTCTTAAGGAAGATTAGTCTTAGTATTAATCTCTCTATAAGTAGCATTATCTTAAATGTCCTTATCCCAGACTGCAGATAAAGTTTTATAAACTTCATATTCTTTTAATCTTGCAAATGGCAATGTCTCTTGATTCTGGACATACTAACAAATACTTATTCCAAAAAATGATCTATCCTCTGTTAAGAGACAGTAGCACTTATAGGAACAGTAGGAATGTATCTGTTTTTCTGTGTTATTTTTAAATACATCTTACAGCTTTAACAAAAATAGCAATTAACTTGTACTGGTTTCTACTATTGAAGCTCCAAAGTATTCTTCCTAGCATTTAATTAAATCTTTGCAAGGCCTTCTTTAGATTAGAAGTCTGATACCCATTTTACATTAGGGAGAAAGTAGTTACCAATTTTGCATTAAAAACAGCTTGTCAAACTTAATAATTTGCTGTAACCATTCAGGAGTTTTTCTTCTCCTGAAGGGCTCCCCGGTATTCTTTGAACAGAGAAGCAGCTGTTCTTCAAAACGTTTAGGATCAAATTGAAATTGCTGATGTGCAATATATTTTGGTTCCTAACCTGCAGGGCTATGTAACTGCATGCACACGCTAAGAAAGAAAAACAACACATGAACTATATTGACATTGTGGTTATGCCTAGAGCCATCTGCAGCAAGGAATCACACAAACATGTGGGGAAAAATGGTAAGTATTCCAAAGAGCTTGTCTTGTATAGGGTTGTCTCTTTTTCAACATTTATAGATGACTGAAAAGAACAACCATTACTTTTCACCAAGATGACATTGGATACATTTATTTTTCATTAGAAGAATCAAGGGAATGGAGAACTAGCACATTCCTGCACAAACCTCAGGGATTAGGCTGCGCTACATCTGGGAATTAACAGACTAGTCTCAACAAGTTTGATCTTTCTGGGAAAAGATAAAACTGAACTACAGGCTAAGCAAAGAAAGAACTGATAACCTTGGAACATTTGTTCTGACTTTTTTTGTTCATGAACCACATAAAAAGAAAGTAATGTCAGACATAAAAACCCCTGTTATTGCAACAAGCAAGAGTGAAAAGAACAGCTTGTGAAGAGCCTTCTAGACAAACTAATGGTAGATTACTGATAGTGTAATTTTGTTTGCTTCTCTCTAGCACGTATATCCATAAGAACAAGCTGTGCTGTTATACCAGATAATTTCATATTATTTCATTAAATCCTAAAGCCTTTAATAAAGAATGGAATAGAAAGTGATGATGTTGTATTTGATATTTGTATGTTTGAGAGCCAACATCCCATGGCTGACACTATAGCTGACATCTTTAAACTTCTATTCTGTGACAAAGGCATTGCAGATCAAGACCCTGACCTTTAGAGCTGTAAATAACAGAAACTTCTGACTCAGTAATAATGCAGCTAAACACAAGGACCATCCCCTTTTTCTCATGTTTCATAACACAAACACTTCACAGAGTTTATGAGATGTCTTAAAGTATATGGCTGGTGTTCTCTTTGACAGCCAACATAATTTTCTCTTACAAACATAGTGTTCACATATTATCCGCAAACCACAGGATTTTACAATTTAGAAGTATTTCTTGGTGAACAAGAAAGAGTTGTTATGATAAAACTGTGATAAATACTTGTAAATGTAAATTACTAACAAAAGTAAACCAAGCAATAAAAACCCCTCAATCTGTGTAAATTTTATCTTGTCTTAGAACACATATCTGTGTTAAAAAGAATGTTATAGAAGCAGCTGAACTGGGTAGCTCTAAAGAATTCACCTTCAAACCCAAGGTGATTTATTAACTACTTAAAAGACTTGATAAAGCAGAAATGCACTTTTTTTTTCCCTTGAAGTAGCTAAAAATATCAGATAAAAAATAAAAGATTCCAGAAAGGGTAAAGCTGGAACATAAATAGGATTTTGGCTATACGAAGACATTTGAGACTTAGAAAATACCAAGTAGGAGAGGCAATGGAGATGGAACAGAACATCTCAGGAAGGCAGTTGTCAGCAGGACATTCAATAAATTTGGCCATAGAGAATAATAATTTCTAAAAATCCACAAGAATTACCACAGTGGCTTAGAGAAAAAGTCCATCTTATCCAAATGCTCTTTTCTAACTGAGACTGCCAGTAAACAATGAGGGAAATTTAAAAAAAAAATAGGATAAAAAAATATTTTCCCAGTATATGTTCAGGATCACCAAAGTCTTAGGTACTTCCTGATTTAAGATGATGCAAATGTAGTTGGTTGAATTGATAAAGTTTTAAAAAAATCAAAATTATCTTTAAGATTTGTAGAATTAACTTGTGGCTTTTAAGTGCAATGCAGAGATGTGACTGCTAACCTTTATTTGGGTATGTAAACATTTATCTGTATATCAAACTTCTCAACTGTATTCATTACAGAGATCTGAAATTAAAGAAAGTCATGAAAGAAAACAGAAAACAGATGGTATATGAACATATAACAATTACTAAAAAAACTACTTTCAAATTTGTGACATAAGAAAAACAAATGCTTCATTTTTCCTTTTTTTCTCAGCAAAAAACAAAGGAACAATGGCAATAGTTCATCCCTGAAAATCAATTCAATACAAATCAGACACACAGAGAGAATGAAATCAAACAAAATTGAATATTACATTTGAGCTAACATAATCAATTTCATTGTAAAGTTTCAAAAGATTGTTTTTAAAAACAAAGGTATTTATGAGCCATTGTTGTTCTCAGAATATGCTGTAGGAGTCCTACACTTGGATTTATGCTCCTATGATATGGCTGGCAGGAACTCCCATATGTCTAACATTTCCATAAATTCAGAAGAGATGAGCCTCCTCGACAGCAGAGAACATATTTCTGTGCCTGACCTTGCATCCCATGATCCTAGCCATCTTCACATGGTAATTAGTTTTTAGAAGAAAATAGTCGAAAAGAATGCAAACTGTACCCCCAGCTCTGCAGGAAAAGTTAGATGAGTGAGCAGGGATCTATTATAATTATACACCTGTATTTCTTGTTCTCTAAATAGAAGTAATTTTCTTTTCTCCATGTGGTGGTAATAATAATACCCCTAGATCCAGCAAGCTACACTTCTCAAATAATGTCTCTTTCAAGACTGTCCCCTAGCAATAAAATATAACAAAAGGAGAACTTTAACATGCATGATGCAAAGAGAGAAAAGTCAGGAATACACAAGTAACGAAAAACAAAGTTTTGTTTCTAACATATGGGGGATAAGTTTTTGCACGGGGAAAGAATTAACAAGTGGCACAATGAAAAAAGCAAACAACGAATGGCATTTATTAAATAGTGGGGGAGTATGGATGTTCTCAGCCCAAAATGTGAGCCATTGCACCATTTAGCCAATCCAGAGGCACAGTCCAGGCATAAGAGCTTTCCTACCATTAAGAAAACATGATACTGGTGTTCTGCGAGTCTCCTGAATAAGAATAAATACTCTGCCCTAGCATTCTTTTCATCACATAGAATTGAATTCTGGTATCTGTTGGGCACTATCTGAGCCACAAATTGTATCACTACCAGTTATCCTGGAAACTCTGGCTTCCAGCTACCTGAAGAGCAATGGCATCTTCCACCTTGCTATTTTGCTAATTCTTGAATTCTCTGGAGTATATGAACTTGACAGACACATTATGAAACACCCCAGAATAAAATTTAAATGTCCTTTTGGGTTACTTAGGCTGACCCTTAAATGCTACTGAAAACTTCTGATGCAGTTTGTGATGGGGTTCAACAGAAATTTCAAAAGAGGGTAATTGAGTCTTCAAAAATTTACGCTGCCAGACATTGTCATCAGACAAAAAATACTACAAGCAAGCAGGGCCAGGCTCTTCTCTTAGTTCTTCCCCGTAATCTCCACTCAAAGGGATCACGTTCATTGCAGAAATCATGTTTTTTAGAGATAACTTTAACTCTGATCAAGGCATGGTTCCTAACCACTAGGTTACTTCTCCCACATTCCTGTTTATATAAAGAGAGGGTGAGGGAAGGAACACAGCATGCCTAATGCTAATAAGTACCAAATGTAAACAAAGGTCTTATGAGATATGGTTAATTTGTCTCTTGTGACAGAACCAATTTCCTTTGGGAGAAATAACACTCGGGATTAGAAAAGAGAGGGAAAGGAGCAGGGGAAAAAAAAGAAAAAAGGAAAATATAGAGTTGAAGGCCAGAGAAGATTCACAGAAAACAGATCTGACAGGAAGAGGCATATGAAGCTTCTATTTACCATCAAGTGCAACAAGCGTGCATCACCTCCTGGCAAGAGAATTTAAAACTGTCAGAACACTATGGCTAATGCATTACTGCTAACCATATCAAGAGACCACAGAACAAGGACAAGACTCTATTTTAATATTTACTACTCAGCGATAACATTTAACAAGTGTCCTTTTATGGATGTGTTTTGCTGATATACTTGAAAGGAAGGCTGGACCCAACTTTCCTGCTGCAAACAGATAATTTAATTTCAAGTGCAAGCTAAAGTTATTTTAGAATACTCCTCTTTGCTGGTTAGATCAGGAATCAAACCTGTCACTCCAAAAGTCGTATGTAAGAGGAGCATGGCTTAATTTTCCTGCTCCCTATGCTGCATTTCTGAGAACAGTGTCCTTCTGAAATGCTCCTGCTTAAGACTCCTTCTTTAACATGACATATGACCATTACCTCAGTTTCGTTGCAGCAGAAGATATCAGAATAGGTATAAAACTGTGGATCTAGGTCAGCAAGGGCTGGAGCCGGATTAAACAAAGTCTTCACTGGAAAAAAGAAAAAAAGAAAAAGAAAATTTAAATCGTGAGTGTTTTAGATTCATAAATCACCACTTGAAAGACCACTGTGTTTCAATCACACATCCCAATATTTATTATTAACACATAAATTACCCTCAGTTTCTGTATCCTCATCTTATACAAAAGCTAAAATCTTTGTTTATTATATTAAAGTTCCATTCTAATTCATGTACAGGCACCTGTCATGACGGAAACATGACAGAAGAGTAACAGAAAAAACCGCAAGAAATTATTCCATTTAAAAAAGAGAGAAAAGACTTAGACATTAAGGCAAGTTTTTTTTAACTGATGATGCTTCTTCCATATTAATAAGTTTTACAAAAACTGATTTAGTTCTAGAATTTTTCAGTGTCGTTATCTGAGTTCTGTACATGAAGAATCACGAGTTAAGGAGTAATGAAGGGCATGTCCAGACAAGGATTTAAATGTGCTTCTGAATGTATTACCTAACTTGTTCAAAATGTCACATTATAAAACTGTAGTGTAGACAAGGCACTGTATATTTTTAATACGATATCTGGCAGAGCTAGACCTAAACTTAACATGTGGTAGAATATGTTAGTCAACCCAACTTTAAACTCTAGTAGCCTAAGGCCCCCTGTAGCAGCAGCAAAGGTTTGTCATGAGAACAGTGTAAGTGACTTACTCACTATTAAGACAGGAAGTCTGCAGCCTTGGCTTTTCACTTTGCCAATTCTATGATTAATACTTGTGTCTTAACCACAAGGCCATCATTTTTAAATAAAGCACACACTCTTACTTCATAAATATTCCTTATAGTCAGTGATCAAATCTTCCAATTTCGATGCCTAAATTTTCAGTCCCAAACACATATTTAGACTGTAAGCTATAGCATGTAATAGTCAGACACCCTGAACATTTCTGAATCCCAGTAAATGTCCCTAACAGACAAAGATGCACAGAGACTTCTGAAATCTGAGTACTGAAAAGTTTAGGTGATTAACACTTTGAAAGTTTTAGCCTTTCACTGTGCAACTTTATCATGCCTCTCTACCTGCCTCATTAAAAACAGTATTAAAGTGACAAAGACTTTTACTCAGAAGTCAGAAAATGCCAGGATTAGGAATTCCAATGAAATCTTAATTTGGCTCCCTTGTATTATTACAATACAGTATGTATTATAATAAACTCTTTAATTATATGATCACATACCACTGAAAAACAGCATGTGATCACATAATTAAAGACTGCAACATAATACATATGCAGAAAGGAGACAAATTAAGGTTTCACAGGCAACCTTAACTCTTGCATTTCCTATTTTCTTAATTGAAACTTTCTTAAATGAAGTTTCCTTAAACATAAAACTTTGAAGTTTAGTTTCCTAGGTAAAACAAACAAGCAGCACATACTGGAGAACAAACTGTCACATGGTATCATAGTGACATATGCATGGGTCAGGAGCAGCACTGGAAGTGTTCCAACTTGGGTTTTAAGTAATACAAACTCTTCATGAGTACAATGTAATAAACTACTATTAGTTTTCTCCCATATTTACTATCTGGTGAGCATGGAGGGAGACAGACGAACCTCAAGATCCTCTTTCAGGTCGTGAAGAAGAGCATGGCTTTTAAACAGGATAATCTGTTTGGTCCTCCTGAGAAGCCTATTTTCTGCTGAAATTCTTTCACCGAATCACAGAATCATAGAATGGCCTGGGTTGGATGGCCATTTCCCCTTGTCCTGTCATTACACGCTTTGTAAAAAGTTTGTCTTCATCTTTCTTGTAGGCTCCCTTCAGGTACTGGGAGGCAGCAATTAGGTCACCCCTAAGACTTTTCCAGGCTGAACAAACAGCCTTTACCCATAGTGGAGGTGCTCCATCCTCTAGTCAACTTGATGATCTTCCTGCGGATGCTCTCCAACAGGTCCATGTCTCTCCAATGCTGGGCCCCCAGAGCTGGATGCAGTGTTCCAGGTGGGGTCTCAGCAGAGCAGAGGGGCAGAATCCCCTCCCTCCCTCCCCTGCTGCCCAGGCTGCTTTGGGTGCAGCCCAAGACACGTTTGGCTTTCTGGGCTGTGAGTGCACATGGCTGGCTCGTGTCCAGCCTCTCCTCCACCAGCACCACCAAGACCTTCTCAGCTGGGCTGCTCCTGATCCGTTCATCCCCCCAGCCTGTGTTGATACCAGGGCTGCTCCATCCAGGTGCAGCAACTTGTACTTGGTTTTGTAAAACCTCATATTCTGGATTCCCAAAACGACTACTCTTCGAGCTTGTCACTTCTCTCCCCTTGCCAAGATCCATTCTCCTTAGTGAGTTTTTATTCTTTATGTCTCCTTGCATAGAAACTACAAAACTGTAACCTTTTTCACTCAACTTTCACCATATCATACCTCTTTATGGCCCACTTCCAGTGGGCCCACTTCCAGTGCCCACAGTATGCTCCCTGAATCTACCTCTATATTCCAATCTCTGTTCAACAAATCCTAATCTCTGTTCCAATTTTGCTCCTCTTTCAGCTTCTCCTTACGTTCTGCCACCCACAAAAATCAAATAAATCTGTCTTACATTTCCTTTGCCTGAAATCAACTCTCCATCCCCAGCATTCCCATCTAGCTTTGTCTCTTCTGTATTGAAATTGAGCAAGCTCCTGCTCTGTGCTTCCTGGGCTTACAATAGATCCTTAACAGAATAAAAGAAGTTGCCTAAAACCAGATTCAGGAATTACACTGGAAGTCATGCTGCCCAAATGGACAAGTGCCTGTATGGACAGATGCTCAGGGGAAGGTAGCTGTGAAGCTCTTAACAATTTTCTGATGTCTGTGTAAAGGTACTTATTTTCCAGAGGTCAATAATACACTTAAAATCAGGCAGGTCTCCATACTGTTGTAAAGGCTCATCTTTAAAAGAAAGCTCCCTTGCTATTAAGTCTTAAGTAAATTTTTAGGTAGCTGGTATTCATAATTCAAAAGCTAGGGTAGGGTGGGAGGCATTTTCCATTGCATGGTTTCTGCAACCACAGTGCTTTGGCAGAAATCATGAAGAGTTTAACCACAGACAAACAGCTGTTATGAAAAATTGTAGCCCAAGATTAAAAGCTTGAAGCATCCGAAAACCAGATCTGTTTCTTGCAAGTGACACGGAACCTTTAACTGAGGGTGCTTCCAGCTCGTTTTTCATGACAGTATTAATATGCTGGGCATTATCAGCCATCTTTTTTGGAATCTGTCATTAGAGAAGCCCAAAATCAGACCTTTGGAAGCAGCAGCAGCTTCTCACCATTGACCACTAAAACACCTTAATTGTCCAGTCAGATTTCCACTACAGTTTATTCCTACTTCATATAGTTAATATAGTTATTCACAACCCTTCCTTCGTTCCATCCTTCCTTCCTGCTTTCCTTCCTTCCTCCCTTCCTTCCTTCTCACCATGATTGTTACAAGAATAACAAATAATCAATGCCACAATGAGAGGATGTCATGACATGTACATGACATGATAAGATATCCCTCTCCAGCTTACAGATCCAGATGACCTTCACTGAAGAGAATCAGAGTTCTTGTCTGTGTTTCCATATTCTTTCTCTCTTTTGTTTATTTCTTTCAGAAAGAATGAAGAAAAACAAGGAAAAACCCCTCGTTGAAACAGAGGTTTGAAGCATCTGGGTATGCATCTGTTTTACACAAAAATAGTCAAATTAACATTCTAATATGAAGTGCTACATAATACATGAGGGTATTGCAAGCTAAAAGAAGAGAAATTGCATTAACAATTTACTGTTGGCTACAGATAGGTTTTACAGTGCTACAAACTCAGCTGTTTACTTAGATTTGATGGTACATGGCATCTGAACATGTGTAGCCTATTGTTTTAAAGCAGAAGCAACCAAACTTCCCTGACAGAAGAGCTGCACAATGATAACACACTGACAGCACAGAACTACATCTGGCCCACAGTTAACTACCATCTTTTCTTGATATATTGTGATGTCTACAGTTGCTAAGTGCTTGCATGTCTGCTCTGTGTATCAGGTTTGAATTTTTTCAATTGCTTTTTAAAAATCTTGTCTTTTCTTCTGTCACAGGCTGGCATCTTGCTATAGGAGGGTGACAAAAGTGTGAAGCATCTTGCCAAAACTGTTCATAGAGTTAGAAATAGCCAAAATAAGTCATGAATATTGATTCATGATTCAACTAGAGTCCATTAACCATTAGATTAAGAATGCTGTTCTCCATTTTCAGAAAATGTAATGACAAAAATAAGTGCAACAGGTGCACAGCAGGTCATGGTGCAGAAGGTGAACTGGAGAGCCCACAATTCCAGCATTCCATGGTCTACTGGAGCTAGCCTGGGCCCAGCTTCAAGAAAATACTAAGTTCTGTTCCCAGTTCCATCCCAGATCTGCTACATGACTGGCTATGCCATGAACTCTCCCCTCCCAGTCTCATCCTCTGGGTAGAAGGGAAAAATATTTTTTTAATATCATATAGATGCCTCTCTCACATAATTATTTACTTGGTGTTCAAATACTGTGGTAATTGTGCTTGAGTAACTGAAAGCATTATAGGCACTTAAACAACAAAAACATTATGTTGATAATGAAACACCATCCTGTTCAAGCAAAATATCAGCTTTCATCTACGTATATGCTACACTGAAGGAACAATGGTCTACATTTAGAAGTATAGTACAGTAACAATTTTCTAATAATTTCAGAAACCATGACTGTGTCTATGCAATGGCTTCATGCCCAGTCACACTCTAAGAATTTGCGTTAGGAAGAAAAAGCTTTGTTTTTTTTTTTTTTATTTTAAGGATGTCAATGACTATACAAAAAACCACAGCCATACCTACTGCTATACTGGGAGAACAAGGGCATAAGTTTGGTTTTGAGGTAATTTCATTCACTTTCCTGTGTGTGGAACTTTACTGACTTGCATTCATTATGCCTATTCTGCTCTGGAATCATAGCAGTCAGGCCCCTAGCTCCTGACCTACCAACATCATACTGTATTTAGTCACAGCATGAAAAAAGGAGGAAAGGCACCAGACATATATAGGGACATTGTAAGGGTATGAATTGATTTGCTATCCAAGGTTAACACTGCAAAATTTTTAAAGAAAATTCAGTTCTCATTAGCATAGCATGAATCTGTTGGCTATTGTTTCAATTCTAAACAAAACTATAATCACAGAAACCAGAATAGACTACAGGATCTTTATTTAGAAAGCACAATAAAGAGTATTTTTCATGTAGCACAAATGAAAGAGAAAACGGCTTATGTTAAATTACCTCCACTGGCACGTGCCATTTTCAGAGCTTCAAGAGAAACAGCAGGGGTTATTTCTAGCTGGCAAACAACCACTTTGGCTTTAGAGATGACATCAGAAGCCCTCTTCAGGTCTTCAAAATTTAAAAGCAGGTTGGCTCCCGGGACTATGACAATAACATTCTGTCCTAAAGAGAAAATATTGTGTTTTTTCCTTTAACTGTGGCAATAAAGTATGTAAAACAATCCCTTGCACTTTTTACATTATGTTTCAGATGAATATTTCAATTTATTTTCCAAAAAAACCCATTAAAATTGTATGCATTGCTGACATTTTCAAATACAGAAATATTTCAGAGAATAACCAAAAAGATCGATTTACTAATGAACTAACACTGCACAATAAATGCAATATAAATTCCTTTGGGAATATATCATGTATGGGCATTCCCCTGTCATATCTTGGTGTCTTCTGTGAACTCTAAAGAAGCACTGCCCTAGTCACAGTGGAGATGGTGGATACACACTGAGGGTGATATTTGCATCTTCCTAAAATATTCCAGTAACATTTGGAAGAGAAAAGCATCAATGTGATTACTGAATTCATATGCCAAAAATGGCATAAAAATTTTAATTTTCCCATCAGCTGGGAACAAAAAGTATTTCACACAGCTAAGAAAATTATGCATGTTCTTTAGATTTCAGAGAAGCAGGCTTGCACCATTTATTTACCTGAGACATTTCAAGTTAGGCCTCCTAACCATCATGAAAACCAGAACCAGCTTGTCACCAAAGCCCAGAAAGGTGATACCTGTGTCTAGGGGGCGTTTTATCAGAAGTGAGTAAAGAGGGTGGGCAACAGTTTCTTCTGCTCTTAGAGCTGGCCAGGAGAATGGTCTAAGCAAAGCTGTGCATGTGGAAGCATGGCAGTGTCTCAAAGCTCATCTAAGATCCTTTTTATTCTCCTGGTTTGTTTTACAGTTAGGTGAGGTTCATTTACGTAGGTTCCAAATATCCTTTTGTTTTTCTTCAGACACACAAATCACCTTCTTTTATTGCAGCTTCTTTCTGGTTTTAATCTCTGTTACAACACTTAGAGACCTTCAGGCATGGGTGCCTTCAAATTAAAATTTATTATTAATCACTCAGGTATTAACTTCAATAAGTCAGTTGTTCCTTGATTTACAGGCTCAGCCCGCCCCCGCTGAAGATTCCTTCAAGGACTGCCAATCATTAAAGGCTACCAATTCTGTAATGAACTGAATTACTCGGCAAATAAATATTTATGTTTTTCAATACATTATTTTTGTTGAATGTGACTTCAAAGTCCTTTGACTAAGAACGTGCAAAGCTTCTCTCCCTAAATACATTCCAAAAAGAAAGGAGTACAATGGAAAGAATAATATAGTGATCTCAGAGGGAGGGACCCAAGCTTTCCAAAGCAATTCTGCTGTCAATGGTTTGGTACAGAACAGCTGCATGTGAAAAGCAAAACCTCAGCACTTAAAAGCCAACGCCCTGCTTTTCAACAGACAATGATGGGCATCTTGGATAAAAAACAAAAGAAAACAAAACAAAAAAACCTTCTGCAACAAGTAAATGTTACCAAAGATATCTGAATCCTGTTGAGGAAATATTCAAAGGCAAATTACGCCTATTTTGCAAAGCTTATATTTTGATAGCTTTAGGGTGCAGCAGTACAAGCAGTAAAAGACAGGGAATCAGAGGAACAAGAATCTCTTTCATTTCTGCCTGGCCTCTGTGCTTCCTAGAATCTCAGACTCTATTCACATGTCTTGCTGCATTACCTTGCAGAACTATTTAGCTGTACTGACACGTATATTATTATCAGACTTTGGAGCTAATGGCCCAAGGGAGTAAGGAGGGCTGTTTGCTTAAACCCATATGTACAAATTCAAGGTAGACCATGCTACACTGGATCACAGTCTGAAGACTTTCTTCGTAACTCCAAAAGGTCAGAGACTTAGAGTCTGTTTTGAAACCTGCCAGGGAACCAGCTACTGTTGCAGTACCTACCGTGGGGCAGCAGTCCAGAAGGACTAAACCCAAGCTGGAGGGAAACCCCTCCCCTCATTCTGTTCTTAGCTATATACACCACACTTACTGAAGGATAGCAGTCACCACAAACTTGCACCAGGGTGCATGAAGGCAGAATCTGGAGCCGTGCACTCACAATTAATACAAAATTTTGCATTAGCAGCAACCATTTTGTTGAAAGCAATTATTTCTTGCCAGGAAAATCAGATGGGAATTCAGCATCAGGGACAACAGAGTTAAAGACAGATGGCAAAGAGGGGTGAGATTCATCTTGTCCAACATGAAATAATTTTTTAGGTTTAAAAAAAATCCTACATTCTAGAAAAGTCTAAGAAAACTAGTTTTTAAAAATTGTTTTTCTATGTTCTTTCAACAAGGAGAAGAGAAATATTTTCAAAGGTTCTTTTAGTCTTACATATCTTAGATATCTGTTTGAGGAGGAGATAAACTATTGTCTAGAAAAATCTATGTACCTCTGTTAACCCTAGGTGAAGCCTTAAACTGCAGCCCTAACTTCTAAAACTACTCCAGTGAGGTAAAATGTTTCTCACACCAGAATGACAATAATATATTCACTGCATTACTGTTAATTCTAAAATCTCTTTTCTTAGACTAAAAAGATCAGTTTTGATGGGTATATCTATATAACTTTAAGTTTTGCAGACATCAGCTAGAATATTAAGGGCCACGTTCGTACTTGCTATAAGCTGTAACAGCTAAATGAAACTGATAAGCTTGCACAGGCTTATACCAGATGGGGACTGGGTCCAGTCAGGATGAATGCTGTATACATAGAAACTGTCCAAAGCTGGGCTCCTAAAACTGCCAGTTTTTAGAAAGATGGATAACTCAAGCCAGACTTTTTTTTTACAAGGGCCATCTTATAGATGACTCCAGATGAGAAGTGCTAGGGGAAAAATCAAATGTCAAACCAGTATACACCACAGTGCAATAAATATCTTTAAAACTGGATGACAAGCCTAAAATCCATCAGTAGAGCTTAGAATTAATCAAAATATCAAACAGATCAAACACTGCAATTGTAACAACAGCTGCAGAGCTTGTGCATAATAATCCACACAGAAGAAAATTTTATTTGTGACCAGAAAAGAATGTTATAAGAAAAACATGCTGCCAAATCACACAGTTCATGAATATGAGGGTGGGTTTGGGGTATGTTATGGTATCATAATTTCTAGGCAACCAGTTGATAGAAATCTTGAAGAGTCTTACACACAAAATATTCAAATTCATGAAGAAAGTCAGTATGTAGAAAATCTCTAAAATTCAGGTGACATTTCTTCAAAAAACTGAAAGTCCAAAACAAAGATTTTCCTCTATGGAAAGTATAACACACAAGCTGGCATATGTATACTAAGTTTGCCCTGTTTACTTAGCCTTACCTAAATATATATTTTGAATGGTTTTTTTTACTAGTAGTGCTTTGGTACTGAGGGTACACTCAACTTACAAAATAAGGTCTATTCACTGTTCATGAATGATTAATAACTTTAACATAAAGTCAGCACAATGCTTGTCTCAAGTGAGGGTTATCATGTAGTCTTCTGTGTAGGTGAGCTCCAAGTCCTAACTTGCAATAATCAAGTGAATTTTAATAGAGTTGCCAAACTCTATTGTGCCTCCACTAAATTTTTTGCTAGGAATATGAATATGAATGTTGTCGGACTTGTTCAAACCTCTAGTCCAATTTGGCCAACATAATGGCACCATCAACAGTTAGTACCAGATATGGACAAAGCTGCAATAACCTTCAGAGGTAATCATGCAAAAAATGATCCACAAAGAGGGGTTTTCCCTCCCTATGATGTGCATGTAAAGGTACAACACACATCATCACTTTATGGAGCTCTTACCATCCAATATCATATTGCTAGCAGAAGGTGTGCTAAGTGACAGAGCTAGTGGCAAGAAGGCAGATTGAAAGGGGAAACAAAACCTTGGGTTCAAAGTGGTGTGAAGCACCTTGAAGAAAATGTGTTAAGAAAAGCAGCTGGATCTACCAGTTTTTATCCTTAAGAGAGAAAGTACAGATCTGAAGGGTACAGGATCCTGGTATACTGAAGCTTGTGTTTAGTAAAATCAAAACTTTCTGAAAAGGCAGCAGCATAAAAGAGAGCAACTGAAAGGAACACAAGGTCCCAGAAATATTTCTGCACAGATTTCTCAGACCAGCCCGGAGAGAACCTTTGCAGCATCTCTGGGCTGCACATTTTTCAGTGCAGCTCTATAAACTCGTTAAACATCTCTCTACCATTCTGCATTAAAACAGAGACTGAACCTCTCTATCTTTTATTGAAACTATACTGTATTGTCCCCGAGTATAATCAACTTTGAGAGTATCAGACATGCCTGATATTTTCCAATTTTTAGCCCTTTGCCAATTACAACAGCAGGTGAGTTATACTTGTGCAATTCAGTAACCAGTCAAAAACTTCCAAGAAATTCTGCAGCGTCAGTTAGACAGACAGAGGTAACATCAGGGAAGATTTACTTCAGAGCCTCATCTGACTGTTTTCTATAGCGTTCTTTTGCTCTGCCTTTACTCTACATCACAGCATCATACACCCTCTACTTGCATATCTCCTACTTCCTGTGATTTTTCTCAGTTGGTTTTGAGTTGGTATTTTCCCCAAGCATCAATACTTGTTAAGATTTGGTAAGAAGGGTAGGTTAGGTATGTAACGATACAGCAATGAAAATTCATCAGTTTAAAGAGATGATAGCTATGTTTTTTATTTGTCCCTCAGCTTAACACAAAACACCATCACCAACCCCAACTTCAAATGCTTTCCTTTTAGGTATAATTTGAACTAGCAGAAACTACTTTCCATCAGTCCATTGAGTTCTGTGGTGTTTCAGCTATGCCAACACAGCCACTGCAGTAAAACATGCATGTGTAGACAAGCCCTTTGAAAACTGCTGTAAAGCTTGTTTAGGTCAAATCGGCCAGGTTTCTACAGAAAAAAAAGAAAATGTCTCTTGCAACAGCAAAGCACACAAGTACTGCTATTTTACTGCAATTTACTCAATTCAGGCGCCAGATGGTTTTTGAGAGAAGTAACAACTAGAACCATTACCAATTCTGTGCATCTGTTTGCTTTAGAGCATAGTTCTGACCAGGTTTGCTCTTCTACTAGATTTTAAATTAAATTTGAGGCCAGTGCGAACTTAGCACACGATTTTTCAGTTACTCAGAGGCACAAACTACATGACATTAGGCATTATTCATGTCACTATGTGAATCACAAGACTGTCATAACACCCTTCACACCAACACTCCCACGTAAGATAGCCCACTGTGAACCTCGTGGCCCCAAACATCCATTTCCCTTTCCTGGTGCTTATAAAGGTTTTACATCCACAAGATTGTTTTGTTCCTTATCCTTCAGAAAAATTCTTGATGGTAAAATTTAACAGGTCATCCTCTGTTCATTCAAGTTTAGACTGTTTTTATCTTAGCTGGCCATGCATATGAATTGGGAAATTATAAGACTGGTCCTTATTCAACTACTCTGGACAGCAAGACATGTACCAAACATTGAGGCACAGGAGCACTACTGGATTCCCACTGTCCCTCCTATTTACAATGCCCATAGTGACTGTAGGCAGCGTAACAAATGTCAAGAGCTGCTGTGTAATCTACCTGCTGATCCAAACCAAGAAAAGGAGGTGGAAGTTAACAGGCAGCTATCCAGGTTTTCCCAGGTATTAGTGTTACCTTGTTTCTGAATTAGAGCTGCCATGCAAGGCTTGGATTAATCTTACTTAGGGAAAATTAAACTTACATCTCCAACTAATTTGCCTAATTTTCCTGAATATTCCTGTATAGGCTTGCCTTTAGTCACAGTTCCTTCCCAGTTTTGCTGCATGAGTAAATAATTATGTTTCCTTTCCCATTTTGAGCTGTAGACCAATGTACAACCATCAGGTTACATAGAAGCTTCGTAAGTTGATTTGTCAGCTAAGCTGTGGTAACTGCTCAAATGAAGCCTCTGAGCAACTCCAAAAGTGAACTAATCCAATCACACTTAATTTGTTATGTTTGCATAAACATTATCAGTCCTGAGCTCTATATTTTGATCCGGACACACTTCTTTTAAGGGCTCTCAATAGCTTGAGGAAATAGCTTGAAAAGACATGCAGATGTGGCACTTAGGTAGATGGTTTAGAGTGGGACTTGGCAGTGCTGGGTTAATGGTTGGACTCAGGACCTTAAAGGTCTTTTTCAACCTAAATGATTCTATAATAAAAGTGATGGGTAAGTCATAGTAGGAAAGGGGAGCTTTAACCTTCTAATATACTGTGTGTTCAGAACAGTATAAAACCAGGTAGATGAAGTGGCTGATTAAATTATGCTTGAGGAAAATATATTAAGTTTTCTGAGGATAGTTTCTCAGCCTGGACAAAGAATATGAAAACAAGCCAAACCTTTCTTTCTTCCCCTGCAAAATAAGAGCAAAGGCACAGGCTAAGGAAAACTGACACAGAAAAAAAAATGCCATTTCACTGCATACTCATCACTGCAGATGCAACTTGAAATCAAGATTTGTGGCAAAATTACAAGATCAACAGAAATATTTCTGCTTATACTGAGGACAATTCATTTTCCTGATTGAGGGCATAATGACTCACTCGGTGTCCTGAGGAGGCAAACCATTCCCTCATAGGACCAGAGGAAATGGCCTCAAGTTATACCAGGGAAGACTTAGATTGGATAGTAAGAAAAATTTCTTCACTAAAAAGATTGTCAAGCACTGGAATAGGATGCACAGGGAAGTGGTTGAGTTACCAACCCTAGAGATATTGGAAAGACGTGTAGATGTGGCACTTAGGTAGATGGTTTAGTGGGGGACTTGGCAATGCTGGATTAATGAGTGGACTCCACAATCTGAAAAGGTCTTTTTCAACCTAAATGATTCTAAGGTAAAAGTGCTGGGTAAGTTGTAGTGGAAGAAGAGAGCTTTAACCTTCTAATGCACTGCATGTTCAAGAATATAAAACTAGATAGTTCAGCTGTCTGATTGAAATATTGCCATCACACTGCTAATTTAACCATCGGATTCTGCTCCTTTTAGGCACCTAATTCTACATTGCCTGCAATAAACAGAAGCACAATGAAGTGGGAACAAAATCTAGAAAAAAATGAAAAATGTAGGAAAAAAACCCTCCACAATTAACAGTGACACGGCAAAGGTTTTTTTATGGCTGTAAAGGCAGAACAAAGAGGACAATTCAGAGCAGAAATATGTACCTTCACTGTTGACAATTATTGAAGCAGTTCCAGTAGCAGCATCTGTAGTTTGACCTACAAATGCTAAGAAAGGGAAAAGTTAGAGCATGCACTAGTTCAATACATTACTTTCAACCAATAGCATGTGACACAGTTTAATTGAATTAAATCTAAAATGAACCCATAACCTCCAGCAATTTAAAAATGCTAATTACTCTTTCATGTGCAACAATGCCAGAGAAGCTAACAACAACAGAAAGTGTTAATTTACACCCACAAAACAGAAATACGAGTCCAACATTCTTTAATTTGGCTACATCTCTGCCTTAGAGAAAGCATGTTATTTATACAGCCTTCTCAGGCACTCTACTCCTACTTGGAAATATTTCTTTTATCCAATGAAACAATAGAGTCAAGGCTAAAGAAAAACAAAAATACTAAAACAGCCCAGCATCTCATTCTGCGTAGATTTGCATTTCAGCAGCACTATTAACTAATGCTATGAAGGCAGTTGGGGGGTTATATGTTTCCTCTTTGGATTATTATTCAGAGAAATTAACATGAAGCTGGCAGCACTGTCTGTTAGAAAGATCGTTCCCTGTTTACTACTATAAGAACCTGCTTTCAGCTGACAGAAAATTTGTCAAGTACCAACCAATGATAGGAAATTGGTAGTAGAAACCAGTAGCACTGTAGCGGAAAACTGACCTAAAAGCTGAGTTTCTTTTTTCGTCCCCAAAAACTGCATTTGACAAAAATCTGCTATTCCATTTGAGACAAATTCTGGTGACCTTTTGTTTAAGGAGCTCTGGTGTTCTAGCATTTTAGAATATGGATTTAATACTGGGCAAAGTGGGCTTCTTTCTCAAGATGTGCCTTTGCGTCCAGTTTAACAATCTGCTCCAATTTGAAAAGGCTGAAAAACACCTTACATCATGCTCATCTGGTTTTGCAAAGTCTTGCAGGTACTTGCCCTGGAGGTACCCTTGCCTAGCTCAGTTACCAGCGTCAGAGCAGGACTTTCCTTACAATTACAGCTTCTTTTCACCATAAATTCTGTCTGCACACTGGAACTGAAAGCAGAGACTGTGTGTCTTCTGCACTCTCAATGCTCTTGCAGCATGAGCAGCAAGTTGCCCAGTTCAAATGTGGGAAAAGGAACAACAAATCAATAAAGATCTAAATGGTCTGAGCAGCACTGGCGGCCGGAAGACAAAAAGTCAAGGGAAGGGGAAAATTGCAAGACTGAATTGGAAAGAAAAGCTGATATGCTAGGAAACAGAAGAGCAACATAAAGAAAACATACAACAAGGACCTAAGATATGAGAGCAGGCAGAACTGGCATTACCCCAAGGATTTTCATCCAGTACCCAGTATCTTTACATACAACAGGGACATGCTAGAAAAGGATTAAACCAGGACAAAAAGCCCATACTGAAATAAGACTATGCTGAGCAAAAAGCTCTGAGCACACTGAATCACCCTTGCCTCCAGATCTTGGAATACAAGTTACAATCCTGGATCAACCTCACCAGCAGTGTATCTTATTTTTCTCCAGGGCTGATCAATGGAGGAGGTGACAATCAAATACAATTCTGAGATATTTTTAACTCAATCAGCAGAAACTGGGACCTTGGACCTAAACATTCCAATCCTTCAACTGATCTACCTAGGTAGCCATGAACTGCAATATGATGGAGTTTCTGAATTTTTTTGCCCTACACTTTTCTTTTGTTGCTATAAAGATTATTTTAAAATTCATGTTAAGATCGCAAGACCAATAATTTAAATCAGAAAACACTAAGGTTCTTTGTGGCATATGCATTTTCATTAAGTGCTATGCATTATAATTGCTTCATTTACACAATCAAAGACACGAGGTAGGCATGCTTTGGAGATATTCAGAACTGTACACTAACAGACACTGTTTTCATGGCATCCTTGCTTGGTTTCTCGCCTAAGATGAAAGATATACAATGATTATATATATATATGTATATACATGCATCTGTGAAATATTTAGATGCTACTGATAAGCATAATAAAAAAGCCCACAAAATACTGATAGTTTTGTCTTTAAGGCAGGATTTGAATAATGCAGTAGATTAAGCTTGTGGCTGCACATTAAACAGAAGAGATAAATGGAATGTTGGAATTGCCACTTAGTGATTACGTCTGTCCATCCTTGTCCACTCCAAAGGAGACAAGGGTCGTGTAGACAAAAATGTGATCATATAGTTAAGCAGCGCACAGTAGAGAGGGAATTGGTTTTACAAAGGTGAAAAGATAATAGAATCTTGTGGATGCCTAATTTTCCCTTTTTCTGAAAGCCTTTTAACATTGATTTTTGTGCGTACGTGCGCTAACATCAGCTGCAGTCTCTAAAATGACTGCATGGGTCAGTTCACAAAGGAAAGGTGAAATGTTCAGCACTTACCACTGAATTTCCACTCCATCCCTCCTCTGACAACATGAAGTTGAGAATGAGTAATCAGAGTGAATTTTTCAATTTCTCACCAGGCATTATTATCTAATGATGCCAGACTAAACAATTGCATAACAGCAAGTTATCTTCAGGTGACTTGCACTGATGGAATCATCTGAAGTTTAGAAATAATAACACTACATTTTATTTTTAGTGGTACAGCTGATTTCAGAAGTCTCCATATTCTCTTTCATATCCACTCATTCCTGCCAGCTGCATCAAAATAGTTATTCATAGTTCTGAATGGTAAAACATATCCAATAAGGTAAAAAAATAATATATCCTCCAACACCAGTTTTTGAAGTTCAAAAATAATACGAAATATTTGAAGTAAAATTTTACCTGTAGAAATATCATTCTTCTTCAAATTATCCACATAGTCATTGCCAAAGGAATCATTCCCAACCTGTACAAAAGATAAAATAATGGGTTTTGTTAAGAGAAAGGTGAGGGGATAATTAGACCATCTTTAGACACCAAATGCTCTACTGTAATTTAAATATAACACTTTTAGTCTTGAAGCCCTTTGCCTTATTAATCAACAATAAATTAAGAAATAATGGTAAAAATGTATTAATAGTACTGGCAAACAATAAGAACAGTGTTCTGCAGTTTTCTCCTGCTCTATTACAAACACCTATGTTGTCATATTCAAGTTTCATCCTTGTACAATCCCTGTGCTCCTCTGACACTGAAACTTCTGGAGATTTTAAAATCTGGACATGTAGCGAATTTTTCAGCTTTGAATTGGAGGCATTGACATCAATTCTGGTGTCCTTCTAATTGCAGTTTGCATTTTGAATTTTCTACCTCAAGTTTACTTGGTGGAAAAATACCAAACTGTGTCTATGGGATAGAAAGTGATGACAAACACAGCATTATCAATTTCTGTAATTCTCAGTATTAAATGTACTGTTTAGAAATTCATCATTTTTTGGTTGCATTATCCAGCAACAACAGATCAAGTTGAGTTAGGGAGTCAAGCCATGGTCTATTTTTTTTCTAGCAGCAAGTTAAAAAGCTTGTAATTTCTGTTCCATTAATCTTTTCAGCTGAAAACAATTCTGCTTGCTGTTTATTCAAACTAATATGAATTTCTTTTATTTACATTACAAAAGCTGAACAAAGGAGATGAGGTACATGGAGAAAAAAGAGTTTAATTCACTTCATTTAAAGTATATTTATAAAGCCAATAAAGTTTTTGAGTCACCACTCTTAGGCTGTCTTCAGCTTGATGAGCATGTGTTCCCAATTCCGAGAGTGAGTTGTGTATCCGAGCAGCGTCAAAGACTAACCAATGCTACAGAAAGTATTTTTGCAAGAGGAAAAAAGAAACATCTTTCAGATTGGAAGCCAAATCGAGATACTGGTTATGGGTCTAGAGGAGCCCTAGCCAATTATCCATCTTCTCATAAAACAGCACTACAGAGCTAATGGAGTACTAAAGTTCCTAGAAGCACAAAAGCAGCTGCCACTACCAGCTGTTGTTAGAAATTTGTCTATTTATGAGTTCAGTCCTTCAGAAAGCTTGCAGAAGGCCCAAGTACCAGCTAGTGATGACAAGAATCAAACCCCTTGATTCAGAATTCTAAAATTTAGAGTGTCACAGATGGATAATCCTTCTCCTCACATATTTGATTGCATAAGCATGATTTGAAACTTCCATTTCCTACGAGATCTATTAGGGTTTTTTCTAAAGCATTATTAAGGATAGTCCAAGTCTTTCAGCAAAGGAGGACAGCAATTAAGGTCAGAATAGTCTAACCAGATAGAACATTCCTCTAGTACATGGAAAAAAAGCCCAAACAACCCAACATTTTCTTGGGTCACTGTGTTATTCATTGTTAGCATATTAGAGTACTTCTGCACTTCTGACTACTCCCAGTTTGCCAGACAGAGCAGGTTGTCAGAAGCTGCCTCTTCTGACTGCTTTAGGTTGGATGACTGCAGCCATCTGCAATTTAAACCTGAGTTGTGCTCACCTCTGCAGCCTAACAGCTGTGCTCTGGAATATGTTCTGTCTGATGGTATCACCTTCTCCCTCCCTTGCTACTATGATTCTTCCACAACAAATCTCACAACCTGCTCAGATAATTCAGCAACAGAATATTTCATAACTCTCTTCCAAAAGCTCAGCTGAAACTTCCTTCCTTCAGCTCTACAATCCTGCATGACTGACAGACAGGCATCCCTTACTTTTTAACTGTCAAAACAGCTGAGAGCAGCCATGGTACTTTTTGCTTGCAGTTAGACATCTCAGTGCTGGAGGGAAGCCCTCCAAGGGGTGTCCATGGAGGTCGCTTTCCTCTGAAAACTTTTTTCCATGTTAGTTCATCAGTATCCAACCCAGTTAATCCTAGTGCATTTGAAGGACTTTATTTTTCCACTCAGGCTTTACCCCCAAGGAAGACAAGAGCATTGGGCATCAGACTGAGTTTAGATTAAAGGCATATTTACTGACCATGTCAAATTATATAACATTGTTTTAAATATTTTCTGCTTTTGCACAGACTCTGCTAGATGGACTAGGAGATAAACAGAAAAATAAATGTCTTAGTCTGCTGACCACAGAACACTGTTAAGAGCTGAAATAGCATTTCTTTTTTCATGAATTCTTAAAAACAAAAGCCATTTGTACAAGCATTATTGTCACACAGTTTGCATCTCAGAGTAAGTGGAATTACATCAGTATTTTTCAGTCTGGGTTTTCCCTGCTTATGATCATGTTTTCCACGCGGAGCTAGGGAGCTGGCTGGCATCATAGCAACTAGAAATCCAGCAGCTTAAGAATAAAACTCATCTGTACCTGAAAACTACGTACAACAAGAAGCATGTACCTCTTGACAATTTTTATTTATTTTATATGTTGTTTCTTGTTTTGAGATTCTTTTTTGTCATTAGGGAATTAAACAAGGACTAAAGACAAGCATAAGACAGTAATACAAAAGAAAAAAAAAAAATTGAAGAGACCCATCATATTCTGGGCTGCATCTGAGATACAGCTATATTCATACAATGAAGTGAGAATTTAGCTTATAGCATTTTAACTTAAATTTGGCTTATAGATAATTTGAAAAGATTATAAAACATGGTAATACAACACTTCCTGTTTCTAGGTAGGAATCAAATGCAGCCATGTCTTAAAGAGAATTTAGTATATGCAATATCAGCAATGTCCAGTGAAGATCATTCCATACTGTTCGTCAGAAGTAAAGCAGGATCTTTCTCAGCACATACAATGTCTTTCAGACCAACATCCCTCCAGCATCTTATTCTAGGATGCCTGAAAGATTTTTTTTGGATTGGTCATGACAAAGAAAAGAAAATAATTAGGGGAGTTTGGAATCTCTCTAGAACACTGGTTTTTTTTTCACTACTGCAACAGCGTTCTTGTATGAACCTCAGCAATTAATTTATTTGCTTAGATCCTTTAGCACCCTGAAAGGAATACTTTACATTTCTCTGTAACTATTCCACCAGTACATTGTTTTACAGGAAGGAGCAAATTGACTGCTACTGTGACACTGTATTGGTTTGGCATGAATGGTAAAAAAACCAATTGGTGATCTGCTTTGGAACTGACAGCCAGGGTGGCCAATCAGGTATAGGTGTACACCCCTGGACCACACAGCTTAAATACCAGTGGAATTTTGGGAACTCCCTCTTTCTTGCGACGGACCCACCATGAGGTAACGTCATGGGGGAAGCAGCGGGGCCCGGCTCAGGCCCGCTGGCCGTACCAGGGCTGGGATGAGGCAGATGGGATGGGGCTGGCCCTGGGGGAGCTGAGCCGAGCCAAGCCGGGTCCCTGAGCCCAGCAGATGCCGGCAGAGAAAGGGGAGCCACGGCTGCTGACATCCAGCCGATCCTACAGCCTGCACCACGCCACCGGCTGGGCCGAGGGAGATGATCCCCCCAGGTCCCCGGAGAGCAGCACCGAGCCCAGGCTGGGCCAAACCCACCCCATGAGACCGAGGGGTGAAGGGGGAGAGAAGATCCAGGCACTGTTTCTGAGCTTTTTCTACACCTCATGGACTTGAGGCTTTTGGAGATGCCGCGGCTGAGACCACGTGGCCATCTGCAAGACTGGGCAGGAGAACATTAACTCTTTCTTAACACAGACTGAGACTTTTTTTAAACTCTACTCCTTCTCAAGGAGAGAGGAAAGGCTAAATCGGAGGCATGCAAAGGGATAATATGAAAATATCAAAGTCAGTTAAGAAAGGGTGACCTCTTAAGTGGGAAAGATGACAAGTTGTCTTAGTTGTGGGCTATAAATCTCCTTAATTTATGGTAACGGACTGTAATATTCCTTGAAATTGTGGACTAAAATGGGGAGATGATTTTTCTGGATTCAAGCAAAGGTGTCTGATTTTTACTGAGTGGATATTTGAATTAGAAACTATAATATTTGAATTTTACTGAATGGATGTTGAATTAGAAATTGATGCAGTGATCCTATGAGATGTTTTGAAGCCACGCCACCAGTGAAGAATGAGAATTCCCTTTGTTATGAAGCTGTGCATCTTTAAAAGGTGAAACCCCAGGTTTTTAAGTCCACAGCCCATATGCAGCCATATGAAAGGCTACATTCGAAAAACTCACAAATGCAGATTGTCGAGCAGGCTGCTTTTGTAGGAGCTGGAAGCCACAAACAGACTGTGTCTCTTGTGGAAGGTTACCAGAAGAATCAAAAAGGACTTGTCTCTCTCAAAAGACTGAATGAAAGACTATTTTATAAGTGCTACTGACTTAAGAGTTCTGATGTTTTGTCTCTTTACATTGTTTCATAGAAAAGTAGATTGTTACTAAGAAGGAAGGGGGGTGTCTTTAAAACGGTTTCATGGTTGTTTTTTTGTTTGCCCTTTAGTGTATTTTAATAAATCTGTTTCTATTTTTAAGTTGAGCCTGTTTTGCCTTTCTTCTAATCCTATTCCATAGTAAAAAGACAGATCCCCACACTACGTTTCACAAAACAAATTCAGCGAATGTGAAACCACTACATTTTTTGGTGTTTCCGCCCGGTTACGAACTTTAAGCCATTACAGACACACACATCAGTAACTCAGAGTAACAGCGGCCACTTGCAGAGACATCCAGGCAGGAGCAGAACACTGTTTGCATTTCCACCACTCAAACTCAATTTTTTAACATTTTTTACAATTTTTACATTAAATTCCACAGCACTCTGTGGCATCTCTAGTCATAACAGTAAGTCATTATAACACTCTCTCTCTCAAACCCTCACCAAATACTGTCTCTTGTGTTTTAAAGCTCTAAGGTATGAAGAGTTCCTTGTCACTTGAGATGTCTATCTCCATTCTTGTTAAGGACATGCTCTGTCTAAATTACACTGCTACTAAGAGGATGCCACACTCCAACGGAATGTCCCTTTAGTATTAATACTGATTCCATTTTCTGAACTTCAGATTGTAGAAGTAATTTTTGCACCTTTATTGGATAAAAATGTTGGGAAATATGACCAAAACAAAAGCATGTAACTGAGCACAAAGTATGTATCTCAGGGGCAATCCAGCTTAAAGAACTNGACGATTGGGGATACAGGCATCATAAAGTCACTCTAGGACAACTACTGAATGCTTTAGATTACTTGTTGTAGTAAAAACAATTAAATTGTAGAAGCTCATTATTGCCAGATTCTTCTTAGTTTATTAAGCAAGAAATTTTATATCTCCTTAACCTATGCAGATATAAGGCTGTACATGAGACTTCCATGAGATGAGATAGTATTTTCTGAGGCTATAAAGTGTAATTTTTAAAAACTAAATAATAACTTTCAAAATTAAAAAAAAATAGAAGATGCTAACATTTTCTCCAACAAATACACAACAGAAAGAAAAACAAGAGACAGACAGGAAGACGGAAAGACAGAAAGAAAGAGAAGACTGGGTTTTACTGAAATAACAAAAATATGGTTTTGAAAAGTACTTAGAAAATATAGTAGCTACTAAATTTTATTATGAATACATATGTTTCCATTGCACTGAGTGAAGGCAAGACCATTAAAAAAAAAAAAAGGCAAAATTCACACTTGCAATGGAAAAAAAATCTTTAACATTTAGCAGGAAATGTTAGAAGGGAATTCACTGCCAGTTCATCTTGTACTTGAATCTGATCGTTCTTGAATGCAAAGATGATCAAACATACACAAAATGACAGAAGCTCAGACATTGCCAAAAAGACCTCAAACCCCACACTGCAAACAACTAGTGATAATACCTCATAGAAATGCTTTCAGGTGCAATTTCTATTTATAGCTAACATTGTTTAGTCTAAATATTGAATTGAAAGAACAGTGAGGAAGGCTTTCTTGAGACATTTCCAATACTTCTCAAAAAATCCTTGACAGACAATGATCCAACAAATTTAGCATCCTCCCCAGCTATGGCAAAAAAAAAAGTATGTCCAGTCAATTTGAAGTTTCATCTACAGTTAGCACAGGATAGACAATAAAGACTACAGAGAGAAAAAATTTGATCTTAACCACAGTAATGATCACTCAAAATTTATAATGTTTAATGACAAAAATCAAAGAAAAGCATTGTAAGAATATAGCATCTGCCAAGTTGAATCAGCCCAATGGTCTGTGTGTAAGTCTTCAGAGCTGCAGTACATCAGATGTTTCAGAAAAGTAGGCAAAGAGATCCCATAGTACACAAAAGTGCTAGAATTTGGGTACAATCACCTTATCTTAATCTCAAGTACTGAGATAATGATTCAACCCTTAAAGCACTTTTACATTCCTTCTCAAATTTGTAACAGGCTTGTCAGTGTATGATTTTTAATCATCTACAAAGTACATTTCAGAGCAACCATAGCTTCTAGCACCTAATGCCATCAATGAAGTGCTGATCATTGTAGCAGGGGGGGACATAAAGAAGAAGTCCTAATCAAGATTTCTTAAACTTTGAACATGTCTAATTCTTCCCAATTCTCTTTTCCATGGTATATCAACCTAAGTTTTGCAATCCTTCTTTACATGCAATTTCTGTCAGATCTGTAGCCAACTAGTCTTTGGTTCTGGCAGTGTTCTTAAACAGCCTCCTCCATGCTTAAATTTATAGCTAAAATAAGAAAAAGAAAAGAGAATTAGAGAGAGATTTTAAAAACCTAAAAACATACTAAAGGCTTTTTTGGTAAGTGACCAAAAGGTTTACTGGAATTTGCATGAACATTCAGTTCAGCTGTAATTGAAGAGTAAGTCAGTGCTTACCTTGCAGATCAGCGAGGTTTTGGCCCCAAGTCGAGCAGACTGGACACACTGGTTGGCTCCTTTTCCACCAAAACCAACAAAAAACTTATGTCCAAGGATAGTTTCTCCAGCCTTTGGCAATCGCGTAGTAAGGCTATTCCAATTTAAAGCAATATTTACATACATTAGTGACTGAAGATGACAAACATCTTCAAAATAAGACTTACATTGTTATAATCCTTAATGGCTCAACCGTCAGCCAATAAGACTGAAAAATAGTCAAAAGACCTTTTAGGGTTCTACTCCACATCCCACTAGTTTTTTTCTTACATGCCATCCAGTCAAGTTGCTTTTCCCCTTAAGAGAGGGACTGCATTTCCTTTGTTTATGTTTCATGTTTCTGCAGAAGTTGTACCTGATCCCTGACTGGGATTCCCCAGTGCTAACCCAATACAGAGAAACCATAAATCTATAGATCTCACTGTTCATAGGGTTTTTTTACTGTATCATTAGGCTCAAGTTTACATATAATTCATTTAATTCCATTAAATCTAATTATACCTTCTTAAACTACCCTTAAATAATTTTTCACTCTGTTGGTGTTCACATCCCTAACAATTGTAATCATTACCAAAACCTGCCTCTCCTCTGCTGTCATGCAGGCACACTGTACGCATTTAACATTTATCTTTTTAAAGTTTTTATCTTACAAATCAAGCTTTACAACTTCTCAGCATTTTGTTTTTTCATTGAATGCAGTCCAATTACATTTACATCCTTCAGCGTGCCCAGAACCAGATGTACTAATATAAGCCGAAAGCCATCAGGAGTGTATTCTGGTTTCATTTCCATTTTGGAAAAAAACAAAACAAAACTGCAGTTTTGTAAACCCTACCAGATGCTTTGCTATCTCAAATAAAAGATGAAAGGAATAAAAGACACCACTGAGACTGTAGGGTAGAATTTCTCAGAATGCAAAGATTACCTGGCTTTTGTTATTTCTATTAAAATACGTAACCCAAAGATGCATTTCCAATACACAGATCACCAAAATTTCTGCCTTCTCAAGTCATGAATTCCAGGTAGAAGGCCTAAAAATGTAATTTTAAAATCTCTTACGCTGCAAACAAGTTCACAACACATGGAAAGGGAAGGCATTTTATGATACACTAACAACCTGCTCAGTCAACAACTGTTACCTCAGTTTCCAGAAATCTGCAGGATAGAAAGGGAGCATGGGGAATGAGAGTCTGAAAGAATGCAGAAAAATCCACCCTAATGATGAAGAGATTAACTTCAGCTATGTTTGTCGATTTATAACATCATTTTACCACTAAAACTCAGAGCAGCTTCAAAATTCAAAAACTGAGTTCTGGGCTCCTCAGGACAAGAGGGACATGGAGCCCTGGGAGCGGGTCCAGCCCAGCGTAACCAAGATGATTAAGGGACTGGAGAATCTCATGTATGAGGAGAGGCTGAGGGAGCTGGGCCTGTTCAGCCCTGAGAGGAGATGGCAGAGAGGGAACCTCACCAAAGTCTATCAGTTTCTGAAGGGAGAGTGCCAAGAGGATGGAGCCTGGCTCTGCTCAGTGGTGCTGAGCAATAGGACAGGAGGCAATGGGCAGAAACTGATGCACAGGAAGTTCCACCTGAACACGAGGAAGAACTTCTTTACTGTGTGGGTGACTGAGCCCAGAAAGTCTCCCTTACTGGAGATATTCAAGAACTGCTTGGATGCAATGTGCCATGTACTCTGGCATGACCCTGCTTGAGCAGGGAGCCTGGAACGGATGATCTACTGTGGTCCCTTCTAACTTCAACCGTTCTGTAACTCTTTGAAAATTGCCAGCTTTCCAATTCAGAATAAAAGGTTAGATATTAGGAGAAAATATTCACTGTGGGTGTGGTGAGACACTGGAACAAGTTACCCAGGGAGGTTGTGGATGCCCCAGCCCTGGCAGTGTTCAAGGTCAGGATGGATAAGGCCTATGTCTAATGGGAAGAGTCCCTGCTCATGGCAGAAGAGGTTTTGAATGGATGATCTTTAAAGTTCCTTTCAACCCTGAATGTTCTATAATTGTATGCCTCTGCACTAGGCAATCACTACAGATTGTTTTCTGAAAGGATATAAAGAATACATGTATATTATTTTTTGAGCTTATGCTACACCTTCTGGGGCATATAGGTGTTTGCAGAATCTTACAGAACTAATGACAGAGCATAGCCTAATTTACTGAAAATTCTCAGGAAAAAGCAAACATTTTTTTCTCCCTCTAATTTTCAATTTCTTCAGTCCAAAGGTTTAGGATCATTAGAAAGCCAAGAAAAGCTAAAATGAAACTAGCAAAGTCAAACAAGTCCCAAACTCCCAGAAATTAAGACTTTGGCTTTGAAGGAGTTGTTACAGGTCTGTGCCTCATCAGTAGTTATAGTTTCCAGAGAGATGCAGGTAGGGATGCAGACTTACTAACAGAGACACTCACTAACACAGCATGCCAGATTTTAGTGTGAGGATAGCATACACAGTCACCAGGTTTCTTTCGTGTGGGTGGCCACAGATAAACCCCAGAAGAGTCACACATATAGCTCATAGCACTCATTTGCAGAGATTCAGAGCCAGTAACATTTTGTTGCAAAATGTTTAAACCATTTTCAATAAAAATACAAGAGCTTTTAAAAAATATACTCATTACCTTTTATACATATATATATATATATATATGTGTATGTATGTATGTATGTATATATATATATGGAAAGGATTGCTAAGCTCCTAATACAGCTAAGTTAAAACTGTTTGCCCACAGCAGCATCCAGGAAATTGTTTCCAACGATGACTAACCATAAGCTCTCAGGGAAGAAGATGCAACAATAGAGTTATCGATAAACAGTAATACATAAACAAGATTCCTTAATGGTAACGTCTGTAATTTATCATCTTTTTCACCACTGGAAGACAAAGTAGAGGTGGCTGTGAACCAGAGAATGAAGGCCACAAAACTCTGCTGAGGAATCTCCTCTTCAGCTACTGCCAAGGTACTGCACATACACATCTAAAATTAGGTGCTACTTAGTATGGAAGGATGTTTCACTCAGGCTTGGCAATAAGAACAAATAGCAGCTCCTGTATAGCTCCTTTCATCCACACATCTCACTACACCTTAAAAAGCAGAACACCACCATTATTCCTGTTTTGCAGGTATGGAACTTAGTCAAGGCATTTTGCCTTTTCGTGCCATGGGTCACTCAAGAAGCCAGGGACAAAACCAAAAAGAGAGATCAGCTTAATCCACCAGCTCACACTGTCTTCTCATTTAAATTCTGCAGTATGAAAATGGCATCAATTCTCAATTCATCTTTCTTCCTTAGGCTAGTTTTTTTTTTTTTTAAGATTACAGCTCATTCTAAATGGAATTTGCATCTACAAAAAGTCAATATATTTTTAAGCAAAGATTATCAATTTTCATTATTCCAGCACACATCTCCTAATAGCACCACTCACAGTTCATATTTAAGTATGCTCAACCATAAATATTGTCGTTTTAACAGTAGCCAGACTACGACTTGATTCTTCTCTTTTTTATGTTGGCATCAACATGCAACTCCAGTGGAAGCATCATAATTTCACTGGTGAAAAAACAGGCTTGGTGAGATGAGAATTTCGGTCTCAGTGTTTCAAGTACCATGGCATAACAACTGCCTGTGGGAATCAAACAGCTTGCAGAAGTCAGGGAAATGACCTTTTTTATTGTTTTGATGGAAAGATACAAGGCAAAGGGCAAAGGATCAAGTGCAAGAGTGATTTATAACTGGTCAGTTTTTAAACTAAGCTAAAACAGACCAAGCAAGAACATACAGCAACTCCCTGTAGCTCTCTACAAACAAACCCTTCACCATATTTAATTTTAGGCATGATTGCCAATCATTTCCAGACTAATTCTCCACTCCAGAAGCCCATTCTTATTTTCCACATGAAACAAATTTGGAGTACTGATCTATATATGCAGGTTTAACTTTCACTTCAGTATTCCTGAAACAGGTTTTTGCTGCTAATATAATGGTATTCTCTGATCATTTAATTCTGCAACTATACTAACTTTTGATTCACATCAGACAATTTTAATGAGCATTTCAGGCTTCTGTTATGAGTAGGCAGTGATGACTAATCTGTATGATTAAGAAACCCTATAAATTCTTGGCTTATTCATGGTGTCACAAAGAATACCCAAAATAGCCTAAAAGTGATGAAACAGCTAATGTTACTCCAAAACTAGGCTAAATAAATTAATTAGAAAAAAAAGGTCACATGGGCTTTCAGAATTGTTACATAAAATGTTTTGCAAAGCCGTTTACAACTTTTGACGTAATTTGAAAACATTGATCTGAAAAACCCAATATAAGTTACTATTCAACAGACTCCTCCTTGCTTACATGACAAATTCTGCTCACTTTTGAGAGGATAAATGGTGCAAAGGATACTGAGATCTTATGTCTTATGAACAATCAGAAACTGAACTTAAAAACTGCCAATACATTCTAAGTTAAATAAAATTACTGTATGTTTTGCAAATTGTGCATGATATGACTGAATCATATTTATAGAGGAAAGTTCAGACTGAAACATCTTGAATTACTTTGGGCATTATAAGCAAGGAACATAATCACTCACAATTTCAACTGAGTTTTTAAAAAACATTATTTAAATGTAAAGCACACTGGAATGCTGCCCACATTTGTTTGTGACAAATGAAGAATCTTAGATACACTTGTGTTTCAGAGGTTCAGGATGAATAAAGGTGCACACATAAGAATTTTACCACTGCACTAACTTCCACCCTCCCTTCCAGTGTGTGCCGCAAGTTCCCTCAGCGGCTAGAGCTGATAGGCATTTGTATTTTGTGACAGGCATCCCTTTGGAGGGATTGCATTAAAACCAGAACAGAACCCTTTACTACAGTGTTGAAGCACTGAATCAGAGGTGAAAGCACAATGTACTGAGTCATTAAAGCACCTTTCCAAATATTCTGGGTTTTCTCAAAAAGTTCCCCTCTAAGCAGTGACTAGATCACGTACAGAGATAGAAAGTATGAAGAAGGGGAAAGGGAGAGATGTATATTAAGCAGAATTTGCATAAATTAATCCTGAAATTAATCATGGTTTGCTTCTGATTCTTCACACCTAACCACTGTTTGTTCTTTGTTTTCAACACATGAAAACTAAAAAGATGTATTATTACTGTCGGCTTAAACTGTGAAGCCATGCCCTCTTCTCAGCAGCATTTCCCCACTATTTCTCTAGCTCTGCTTTTACTGTTTACAGAGCTTCCTAATTCAAAACATTTCATTCATAGGGTCATTTTCATTTGGACCAGTGAATTCATCCAACCATTATCCAGCAGCCGAGGTGGGCCTGTGAAGGGAGGAGCAGGAGAACATCTGCTGGCAGCAGTACAGCCCGACTGCCCTGAGCCAAAGCTGGAACTTGCACTTGAAACTACTTTGTATTGAAAGCACTTAATGCTCTGTTGCTAAGGTTTGTTTTAGTGCAGTATACTTAGCTCTTTAGATACATCGAAAAGCAGAGAGTATCAGTATGTTTCAGAGAATGACATGCATGAGAAAGGAAAATAGAAAACCACATGAATATTTTTCTCTAAAAAAAGCCCCAACAATATTCTCATCAGGCAACTCAGAGAGGAAGAGAATTTCTACATCAGATTAAATATCACCAAAAATGCCTAAAAGGACTGTCACTTTAAAAATATCAAAAGAAACATTCAGATTTTTTAAATTTCTGAAGAAAGGCAAAGATGATCAGGGATAGGAAAACAGCAGCAGAAATACTGAATTTAAAACTGACTTAATAAAAAGTAATATAATGTAAAGCCATGGAATTTAGCTTTCTGTTCTCCTTGAATCACTGAACAAAACTTACTTTCTCTGCTCCTGGGAATTCCCTACAATGGGGAAAATCCCAGTGAGATTAGAGTAGGTGTAACTAGCCACTGTCTAGTACATACAATTTACTGGCCTTTCATGATTCTCACAACTGAACAAATACAAAGGAGAGAACAGTCCTTGCCTCTAACATAATATAACATTGTGGTGAAAAAGTCTCAGACCTCTTTTGTATCTGGCTTTGGTTTAGCCTTGGTCTGTTTTGTCTAGCTTCATTTTGAAGATTTGAACACGTGCCGTGGGAAAGTATCCATAACACAGAGACAAAAAGACCACACTCTTCAAAATATGATGTTCTTGACTCATTTATGCTTTCACTCCTTTTAATCATCCAATAAAATATCTTATTGGCAGGTAGAAAACTTCCACGATTTCCAAAGAGATTACCTCAGGAATTTACTTAACTATACCTTGGTTTAAGCATGGGGCAATCTGGTTCTAGGTTTGTAGACTTCCTTCTGACCTTTAATGATGGAAAAAACCCTAAAAGTTATAGAAAATATCTATTCCCTTTCCTTCTATGTTCCTGAACATGACACAGTTTTCTTTCAAAAAAAGCCCAAAACTTTTCAGACAATTCAGACAATTCAAACACTTGCCTATTGCTTGGATGTTTGATGGTCTGGGTTCTCTCTGTAGCCCACAGTGATGAACATGGTAGAAGCCCTACCCAAGCTGGTAACAGGCACAACAATTGACACTTACAGAGGAGTCCCTCTGCAGCACAGTGAGATGCAAAAGCTTTACACCATCATCCATTCAGAGGGTTTTTAAAAAAATGTTTGATTTTACATCAAAAAGCATTTGTCACCACAACACAAACAAGCGAATGATAAATTGGTGCAAAGCAGCAGGAATCTTTTCAATGAGTTTTGCCATCAGGGAAAATATGAATTTTATTAAACAGAAATATATATAAACAACACATAAACATACAAACTGTTTATATAAGGACATTAATAGATATATAGATATATATAAATAGATAAACTGGTTTGTAGAGCTCATTACTGAGTGGGTAAACAGCTGAAGTGGGACAACTGTAGAAAATCTCTAGCAAGGGAGAAAATTAAATGAATGGCTGTGAATACACGTAGGAGGGCCACAAGAGTTATATCTCCTTATATGTACAATCACAGCTTCAATTGAAAAAGACCAAAACTTGTAACACATAGAATGAGAACAGCTATCCACAGCTCTTCAAGAACTTTAATGAATAATATTGTTGACCCTTTGCGCAGAATCAGATGTTACCCTCCTAGATATTAAAAGATGAAACAAATAGGAAGGCATCTAGATGAATGCCCTGAAGGATTTATGATAGTACATGGTACTGCATTTCAGTGAAATTATGGTATCACCAAGACATCAAATTCCTGAATTATGTTATGAATATGAAAACTTCCAACACAAAGAATTTTTTTTTTTTTGACTGATTACAAAAAATCTTTCTCATGGAACAACAAACCTGTAAGATTTCCTCACATCACTAGCAGTTAAATCTGGGGAAAAGATGGCACAACCTTGATGAGTTCATAATCTGTGGAACTTTAATACTGAAGCCGAAGCTCTAAAGAGATTTTAGAACTCAAATAAATCTATCTTCAGATATTTAAGTCTCAGCAAACATTCCATCATTCTTACCAAACATCTGTTTTGTATTTAAGAAAGATTGTGGAAATTTTCAGAATTGCTACTCTCCAGCTTTATTTGCCTCCCACGTTGTTCTTCATTGATGTCTCTCGATTACATTATTTTTGGAATGGCAGTTACATAATTATTTTCAATGCAATCTGACAGTAATGTTAGAATAGACTGTCTCTGAAACAGGCTGTGCTCACCCAGAACTGAAGCAGGCTGCCTACAGTTCCTGTGCTGAACAGAACATTATATCATGATGAAATACCAGTGCTAAAGCAGAAAAAAAAAATACAAAACAAAACAACATTTGCAACCCATGTAAAGAATAATTTTTACATGCCCAAAGGACAAATTAAGACAAACAAGACATGAGAACATTTATCTTTTCTATACCTCTTAAAAAGGATTTATCAGACAACAGTGAACAAAGTGGAAATAATATGATTGGTTGGTTGGACAGGCCACAGGGTCCTTGTTCTTGTCATCATGATTTTCTATATACTGCCCCAGCAACAAAGTAATCTGTACTTCTGCTTTACTATCATACAGAAAACAGAGCACCTACCATACAAAATCTTGCTGTCAGTCTTTGTCAGGTAAAAATAAAAAAAGAACCCCCATACATCATTAAGTATTGGCATTTTGCACACAAGCATATTGTGTTTTATAAACTATAATATTAGGAGCAACATCATAGATGCATTTTCACTACAGAGTCATCAAGACTAAGTACTGTGCGGTTGAAGTACTTATAATTTTCTTCAATAAAATGTTGTTCTAAAAGCTTATAGCTGGGACAGTAATTTTGACAAATATGATATTTTTTATCACGTTTGTAAGTACAGTGCTTCCTTCTGAATCCATACGGGTCATGAATCAAAAGCATAATTAAAATGAGACATGGTTTACATACATTTATTCAATGTATCATATATAATGAAAGCAATAAATATATTTAAATATATGTATATTTATTATATGGGAATAGAATAGAATAGAGTAGAGTAGAGTAGAGTAGAGTAGAATAGAATAGAATAGAATAGAATAGAATAGAATAGAATAGAATAGAATAGAATAGAATAGTTCAGTTGAAAGGGACTGACATCATCAAGGTTAACTGCCCAGCCAGTTCAGGATAAATTTTTGGTCAAGTTTTTACTCTGAAACTATCTTACTGTTGATTCACTGATTAAAAAAAGTGTTCTCTGAAGTTCCATCTAATTATAAAGGCATCAACTAAAATCTGGGATTACAGTAATGCTTGTGGGGCAAAGATGAGAATGTGCAGGGTGTGGGGGGAGTGTGTGTGGGCTTCACTGGCCAAGGCTGACTGCTGTGACAGGCAGGAATCCCCCTCTAGGTAACTCCCTTTAATTTTTTCACAATTTAAACTCTCTTGGGAGAGGTAGAACCTGCAATATCAGAAGGAAAAGTGTAAAACCCTGGCTTCTGATGCTTACCAATAGACAACTCCTGTGACTCTATTTAAGCATAGAATTTAATGAGCAACAGGGAATAAAAACTGACGAAAAATCTGCACATTTCTGCTGCTTCTCTATGGAGTAATACAAGTTCCAGCAAAACCACCAACTACTTTTTTCCAACAGGTCATTTTTCACTTGGTCCTTTCTGGGAAAAAGAAAAATCAAAATGAATTTTAAAAATGATTGAACAATACTAACAGGATATTCCCAATGAATAATACTAACAGGATCAGAAAATTAGAAGAAGGAATGAATATTCAATTGCATTGCTGCTGAGAACATAAAAAATGCCAATCTTCCTACATGAGTACTGAACTTGATCTGCTTATCCTTTATTTTCAGCTCTGACCAATGATTTTTTTCTTTCTGCTGTTTATACTATCAGGGTTTATGCATTTTGTATAAATAGGGATCTGAAAGAACACAGGAAAAATAGCAAGAGATGGATGGGATAAATTCACAAAATGATTCTTTGGACATAAAAGCTATTTTTGAAAGATGAGAGATGGGGAAAGAGCAATACAGAAGAGAAGTGCACTGTAAGAACATGATGTATAAGGACAACAAGAGGAGGTGAAAGCAAATTAGGGGAAATTTCATGGTTCAACAATGACATGCTATTGATGTCGCACAGGAGAAAAAGGAGGAAAAAAGAACTAAATTCAGAAATGGAAAGAAGAATAAAATACAGAAGAGAGCACATTGATATATTTGGGAACATTACCACCTTCTTATTTTATAATTAGTTGTCACAAAGATCAACGTGTTCTACAAAGCTGTACCTACTCTGGCAACATACTAGTGAAAAGTAATTTTGTATTTTCTTCATGCTGGAAGTATATGATACAAGGATTCTCAAGGAAACCTGGACGTCAGCAACAAATAACTTACTGCAGCTTGATATAGGAGCTAACAACTGGAGCCATAAAAAACAAGCAAACAAAACCTTACTGGTAAGCTCCTATGGAAAGAACAGATCAGACAGCTCCTAGAGGCAACATAATATATATGCCTGCCCAGAGTGTTTTTACACAAATTTGTTACCATCGACTCTGCATGATTTTTATTGCAGCTTTTGATTTGTGCCAGCAGCTCTTGACTGTCAGGAGTACTAAAATGCACCCAAAGATGTTTATGTCCAGAAATACATCTAGGAAAACAGTTATTTCCATTAACAGTACAGCCAGCAAGT
The DNA here is from genome assembly GCA_013397315.1 of Donacobius atricapilla. NCBI lineage: Eukaryota > Metazoa > Chordata > Aves > Passeriformes > Mimidae > Donacobius > Donacobius atricapilla. The sequence continues at coordinate 2,265,023 of WBMY01017568.1, read as the reverse complement.
AATTCATTACCAAGACAGAATGAAATATTAATCATACCATTCTGTGTCTCACAAAGCAGGAGAAAATACAGTATTCTCGGTGTTGGGTGTTAAAATCTAGCGTCTAACACCTGCCTATTGTGACAAATATTTTCAAAGGAGTTCCTTTAGACAACTTCCCATTTGACTGTTGTGAATCTTGTATGTCAGACACATCCAGACTGAAAAGGCAAAAGACGTTTTATTTTTAATGGTCAAAAACAATTTCCAGTAATAGTGGGACAATAATCAAACATTATAGTAGGATAATAACCACAGACTAAAAATCTGTGGAAGATATACAGAAAAAGTATTTATTGGGGCTAGAAATTATAGATACTTTCATAACAGAACGTAATATTCAGTATCTATCACGGGATATAGCAGAAACCCAAGGAATACCCTGCAGTACTGACACTGCTAGTGCCCAGTGTATTGTTCCTTTGCATGCTATTTATTTGGAACTGCTCAGCTGCTAACAACCCTACAGAGAGCAAAATGCAATAGTTGTGCTCTCTGTAAAGTGGGATGTTATAATGTAAAGCAACGGCCATACGTTACAGAGCATGACTGAGATAAAATGGTATCTTTTTGTAGCACAACTTAACACAAACTCCCTCTTATCTTGGTGTTGGACAATTGGTAAATAAGCTTTCATCTCAATATTCTCTTTCCTGATCACAATGATTTTACTTCCTGACTTTTCACTTTATCAGCTCTGGGTTTTCCACAGACAGATGAAACCTCAGGAATGCAGAATGATGGGAGAGCTCAGGAAGCTGCTGTAACGTCACCTGACTGTATCATCAGCAAATAAGAGTCAGGTCTGTTATGGCATTAGCAATTTTAGTCTCCCAAAAATGCATACAATAATTTTGTCTACCCTTTTATTCCAGCCTGGTTCCATTTCAGTGAATGACAATGGGAAATGGAATTTCTTTCTGCTGTAGTCACTCATATGGTAAGAATTTCAGGAAGAACCCTTTCACATCCTAGACTTTCTGTGTAACTGGATATATGCTAGTTTGTACATACTTAGGGCACACCATTTTGATATTTTTTTCCCAAATGGTCATACCCAGATCGTTGAAAGAGATATTTTATTAGAGTTCAGTTGTGTTAGGTGGGAAAATAAGCTGAAATGTGCAGAGATACAGTGTGTTTCTGAAATTAAAGTACATTACAGAAAATTACTGTTAATTTTGTCTCATGTTACAATACCCAGACTGATGATGCCCTTTCTTTACAAACATTCATCTAATATCTTTTCCCTTTCTTTTCATGGTCTTTTGGAGGCAAGTCTACTTCCTTGGCTTAAAAATTCTTAAGTATTTGAAGGGATGAAATAAATTACATTTTGAGTCCACCACTCTCATCTTTCAGCACTAGCAACTGCTCTAACACTGGACTCTAAATTTGAAATGGATGAATTTTCTTTTGCCATTATGGTGTTGAAACTGGCCTCTGCTGTCACCAGCCCACAAGAAAGTATGTACACCCTCAGGAAGGTTCAACAAAGAGATTCAGCTACTGATAGCTGGCAAAAAGGGCACCCACTAAAAAGATGAAAAGACTGATGATCATGTTGTTTCACTTTTGTGGGTAGTGTCTAATAGCTTACTGACCTCCAAAGGTGAAAAATGACATTCTAGTGAGAGCAGAATATTCTGAATCTTTAAGTGAAACATCTAAGTAGCTCTGAATAATAAAACTATAAGGAATGCCACTGGGTTCATGCAAGTGCTCTTGGCCAGGCAAGAGAACATAAGATGGAGTAGCTGATTTTCTTCTCTCATTAGGAAAACATACCCCAAAAATATATCACCTGCTAGGATCAAAATGTTTCTAGATTCATTTACTCCATTACCCAAGTGAACTCTCTAGAGGATTAAGCAATAGTTTCCCACCCTCATATGGACTAAAGCTAAAAGCTTGGTAAATACTAGTTTTATCTCACAAACCATAATTTTTAATTGCTAACACACATAGGAAAGGCATAATCCTCCACTGATGATATCATAGTCTACTGCCATGGAAATCACTGCAATATCATAAACACAGGTTTAAGATGACCTCACTTTCATAGGAAAGAGGGAAATTTCACTGGAATGTGAATGATACTGGGAATAAACACACAGATACCATACAGTGAAAAACTCTCTTACTAGCCAGTTAAACTACAGAAGATGGAGACAGTAACTAGACTTGCAGCTGAACAGAAATAAGGCTCTCCTGCCCAAACACTGTGTTACTGCCCATGAACCTTTGAACAGAGAGCCCTCTGAACTCCTGTCAGGGTTCCCCTTTGTAAGTTCACCACACCACAGAGGAGTCAAATCCCTGCCCTGACAGGCGTACAGTTTAACCACAAGAACATGAACAAAGTATGGCTATGAGAACCCAGTGTAGGATCTCAGAGCAATGTTGTAGCTGGAATGCTTCCTAGAATGAGTAAGTATTTCAGAAGTGGGAGGAAGAGAACTCCACAGTCTCTTGAAGCACACAAAATAACATGAAGTCGGATGCAAACGCAGAAGTACGATCGCAGTGTGGCAAGTGCTAAGCATTTTGGCATCAGCTCAGGAAAAGACATATATTTAACCTTCAGCTCTGAAGTACTCCAAGAGGCGTCAAACAACCCAAGGATTGGAAGCTGAAATTTGTGTGTAAGCTTTGTGTTGCCATGAGTTGGGAACATTGAGTACTATGCTGGACCCCAAGTCGAGATGAGAAAAGAAGCTTGAACTGAGGAAAGGGAGTGGAGAAATGCACAAGGCGATAATGATCTCACTTAAGAAGAACCTTTTATCTTGAAGGATCTCAAAGCAATTTACAAACTTAAGTAGACCAGACATTGCAGTTGGTAGGAACAGAAGCAGACAGCTGGGAACTCACTCATGGGAAAGAGGAGGTAACAGAAGACTCACTTGGTGCCATGTCTTCCAAAATGCTGCTGGGAGAAGACAGCAGGACTAGAACAGTGCTTTTCCCTGAATTTTGTCATGGAGCCGTGCAAGAAAATTGCAGAAAGCAAGCAGATAGGCAGAGCTGACAGAAAGAGATGCAGAAAAGCAAGAGGCCTTTGGACAACTGGGGACATGTCACTGTTAGGACTGTAGTTTTCCTGCTTTTTGTCTCAACTACAATTCTTTAGCTAGACTCTTCACACTTTCTGCAGTAAAACCTTTGGTCATTCCTATTATTTTTTCCCCTTTCAATACCTCCAATTCTCTTTACTTATTCCTATCTTTTTACAAAGCAAACTGCCCTTCTTCTTGTCCTCAAGTAGCAAAATGTTTTCCCAATGCACAGTAGGGCAAAGAGCACTCTCCTTGGTAACTGGGATTGAGGTAGTACAGGCTTGACTGTAGTACCACAAGGGGTATTCTTTAGCTCAAAAGCACTACTAAATACATACTATTAAAACTTAACTAGATAAATGAGTCTAAAAAACAAGAGCCATATTACTTATTGCTGAAATGGAATTGCCTCTGGAAGTAAAAACAGTGCCTAATTACAGTACACAGTAGCGTAGGACACAAAATGAACATACCCAATGAAAGGGTAGGGACATTTCAATTAAATAGAATCCAGAAAGCAACACTTTTGTTGTGCTTACCTTAAAAGACATTGTGTGCCCATGGTCACATTCATATTTCCCAAGACTTTCTAAACTTCCATATTGCCATTTAGGAAGGGGAGGAAAAAACCCATTTTCATGGACAAGAGCCAAAGACAAGGGCTGAGCAGGTGTTCTAGCACCACCAGTCCTTCTCAGAGAGGGCCCACAGCATCCCCTGTGGCACAAACAACAGTTTCTTTCAGAAGGTGCCAGCTAGGATCAATGGTGCACTGTCTCTTGCTTGGGGTTCATAACCTTAGTTGCAAATGCAGCCATTGTAATGAGTTTAAAAAAGTCCCTGCTGGCCTTGCCCCAGTTATTTTGTCTTAATTTAAGAAGCACCCATGCGGACATTTTCCCTCCTTTTTCCCTCTTCAATATTTTTTCATTTTTTGTTAAAGGAACTTTGTTGGAAGCTTTTCAAGTCTGGGGTATAACACCAAATACCTTTAACATGCTAGAATATTAAACTGTGTCTCACCCTAAAATAAACTATCACTCAGATTTTGCTGGAGGATGACAACTTAATTTCAGTTTGCAGCAGTGAAAAGCTCCTTTTGACATGAATGAGCTTGGATCAGGCCCCATATCACCAGTGTTTGGGCCAGCAGAGATACTCAAAAGCCATATACACACAGAAGACAATTTTCTTACTGAATGCCATTATTAAAGATTTCATCATCTTGATTTTTATCCCATTTTTCTTTTTGGGCTCCCAAGACACAGCTTTCTTCCTGCCACACAAGAGAACACAAACAGGAGTTTCTCTGAACATTTAGGTTCTCCAAAATCCAAGCAGAACAACAAAATGCTGAGCCTATACATCCTACATTTAAAATGCACACAAACTTTGCTAAGTCACAGAAGAAGACAAGGGGCAGACAGCACTGGGTCTGAAATCAAGCCCAGATTTTTCACTATTACATAAATGAAACAATTCATAGATGACACATTCTCTCATGCCTTGATGTCTTTCATTGGATCCAAAGATTAATTTCCTCAACTGGACTAAGCTTGTATTCCTTCACAGTTGTGCTTTCCCATGCTGCTTTCCCAGATTGACTAAAATGAGGAGTGGCCGCTGCAGGGGAAGCACTACACATAGAAATAAAAACACAGATGAAATGGGTTTGAAGGATTCTAGAACACTTCGCTACTAGGAGAAGCTGAAGAGGAAAAAAATATCAAAACAAGGCAAAAACCATTAGAATTTGGTGACATGCATGAAAAATGGTGGAAATGAGAATGTGTGAGACCTGGAAACAAAGCAAAGACTAAAATTAAGTCATATGCCAGACTTCTGATCACTCAAAAGAAACGTAAGAAAATTCCTTTTTCGCATTCCAACCAAAAAAAATCTGCAATTATTGTTCCAAACACTGCACTTCTGAAAAAGAAAGTACAGACATAGTTCTGGATCACGGACATTTCCAATGTGCCAGTGAGCCATTTACTTCAGCAGACAATAATCACCACTAGAGACTTAAAAGGAAGACACACAATCTCACTAACGAGATACCTTTGCCACTCGGCCCAAGCAGAGCTTGTGCTCTGTTAGCGAAGAGGATTTGATGTGTTTGGGATGTTCATACCAATGTGCATTTGTCACTGCTGTCCACTGCAGATCAGCAACACACTACTGTGTATGGAGCTCAGTGCTTTCTCTGCCTTCCCTTTCGGTCGTGCTGAGACTTACAGTCCATCAGTTCAGTACTTGCAGTAATTATTAACAGTGGTTGTTAAAACACGGGGCTGGAAGCCGAACTTTTAGTTCTACTCCCTAAAGGGAGTGAAGAAACGTGACGAGAGGAAAGAGGTTGACAGAAAACTAAGACCTGAAATTCTGAACATTCTAAAAAATGCCGTTTTCCACTGTTTGGACTGTGGTGTCATTCTCTTGAGTTACACTGAAAGACTGTTGTTGTTGTGACTATTCAAAGACTGTTTTTCCATCTTACATTTTGTTCTATGCTTCTGCTGTTTTCAATTGCCATGCCAAAGTTTCTCCTGTTTATTCTAATTGTTTTAGTGTGTCTGACTCTCATTGGTTTATATGTTTAGTCTTGTCCTGGTTTAATATGAATTAAAATGCCAATGCCACGACCAGTCTGCAAATATGAGTCAGAAGAGAATCTATTTAAGTATTACAGTGGATGGTACCCATCTGGTTTGATATCTAGATCACATAGAATAATGCTGGTTTTGTTTTCTACTACTATTGCCTGCTATTGCCAATGAAGTCTTGATTGTGATTCTGACCACAAATATGTTTTGCTCCTGGTCCTATTAAGCCAGAAGAGTGTGGTTTACTGCATGTATGTACGTGAGGTTGTTTTGATCATATGAAGTTCACTTTAGAAAACCCACATTCTACCACTGCAGCGCTACAGGACAATAAGAAAAGAATTTCCAATGAGAACAGTGTTTTAAAAGCAAACCACTGGGGCCCTTCCTTTTAGAAGAATTATAAGACACACTACCCTTTCTTCTGAATTTGATTATTTCTCAGAATTGTATCTGTCTTCTACCAAAGGTCTCTGTCCCTTTCTGTCCTGGTCATTATGTAAGATTCAGCACATTTCAAACTGTACATTTCCATTTCACACAGAGGTTACACTCCTTTAAATCATTAGTTTACTGTACTGAGTAAAAACATTATATGCTAATTTTTTTAGAGGTGAATCTGGCTACCACATGTCCAACAGTGGCTTGAAGCTTTTTGGTACCTTGCCTCTACAGACCTGGGAATGTTTAACATTTAAAGTCTGCCGCTACTATTTAAAGTCTGACCTTGAGCTTCTAGCTCTCCAGTCAGAGGGCCAAGGTTGTGTTCTATAGGGCAACCAACATGGTATTTTACCAGTCTGAGTTCTAACACAGCATTGTCTAGCTCTGGCAGAGCCTCAATCAGTATCACCTTCTAACAAAGATAGGCTTTAGTCTTCAGTAGTGAACATGTCCATTAAACACAATGTATACAAAAATGTGTCCAGCTTCCTCTCTATAACTCACAAATTTATTCAGGCTCCTCCAAATGGGTGATAGGCATTTAACATGATCACTCTTGTGCATGTCTTTTATAAACTGAAACACCAGCACAAATGACAAACTCACAAAACCCTGATGCCCCTTCATTCCCTAGCTTTAAATCTGGAATAGGCAGCCCCCTCTAAATTCCATATACAAAGACAGTCAAGAGTAATGCTCCTGGAATCTAATCCTAACCTGACAGTTTTTATATTTCAGAAAGCTTGTTTATAGTTTCCTGTTCCACCTAATCACAATCAAGCCTACTGCTTAGTACTTTCCGGTAATTTTCCCCAGATTTTCCTAACCCAGGATACAGTTAAACAATGTCTGCATAGGTACTACATGGAAATTTTGGTCAGATTAAACTCTTAACACACTGTTCTTATTTTATTAAGTGCCTGAAGTTCGGTGTTAGTAACGAAAAGAATGAAGCCATCCCTTCTTTTTCATCTGAAGGTGATTAGTTTATCACTTATAAAAAGCCCTTCACTGCTACTTAAAGCAGAGGCTAATAATGATGAGTCAGATATGTACTTGTGATAGCATTTGTACACTTTAAGAAACCCTCTCAGCTGACTGAAAAGTGAAAAGGCTTTTCTTCAGCCACTTAATCTCAGTGCAACAGCATATGTCACTCCTGCCCATGATGTAATTTCTGGTTACAGTATGGCCAGTTAATAAGTCTTCTAATAAATGACTGCATTTCTATCGTATCAAATTTGCAGCCAAAAAAAAAAAAAAACCCTAAAAAAAAGAGTAAGGAGTTTTCTTGTTTAAGTATCAAGAAAAGCCCAAAGCTGCAGGTGTCAGCAGAGCTTAAACTGGCAGACAATTTTTTGACTACTTTTTTCCCCACATTTTAGACAGACAGGAAAAGGAATGTCTTGAGGTTAGAGCACCATGTTTTACATTTCAGTGCAACATCATAAGCATCTGAGAGCTCATTCACACATAACATCAAGATCAGTTCCACAGTTCTTACTCTGACTTATGAGACAACTATTCTCCTTGGAAAGCTGCCAGCATGCTCTGCAAATTACACAGAGCATTAAATCTTTCTGACATAGGTTCTATGATTATTTAAGGGGCTTCATCATTTCTGCAACACAAGTCTATGCCTAAGCAGTACTCCCTCCTCAGCATGCTCCTCTAATCGCGTATTCTGCACTTTCTTGACCCACAGGCTTTGGTATAATTGTCTGTTGATAAAGGACATGTTGTTTATCGCGGAATTCCTAGCAGGACAAGCTGATGCAGTCCAGATACATACACTTTAAATCCTATTTTAACCAAGTCTGCATATAGAGTATGGAGATGTGTTTAAAATAGTGCAAATTAAAGACTGATTTGCAGGTTTACTGGGACTGACAAGGCCAGCCAGTTTGGGTGAGAATTTGCATCGTGAATTCTTGCAATTTGGCTTGAATTCTCCTGTTATTTAGTGTTCATTACAAAGCCCAGGCCACTGGAACCAAGACCTTTCATGAACTTCCATACTTCTATTTTTCAAAGAAGTTTCCAAACCTTGCCTACGTACAAAAAAGAAGCAAAAAAGACAACTAGACACAAGTACTTCATTTGAAAAGCAATATGCTCAGAAAATTAATAAAGATAAATTAAGATAACTATTTTTAAACCTTTAAAAATATTTTTTAAAATAGCTTTGGTGTGCAGAGCTGCTGAATTTTTGAGGGCTTCCTATATGCACTTCTTGATATGTTTGGATATCAATACCTTGGGAAGCCCTACCTCTCTCCCCCTTTCCTTCAATCTCATTTTAAAGTGTCACACAAAATGTTGTATGCAAGTAATCAACTTACAACCTACTGATTCGTGGGGCTAGCTTTTGGTTTCTTTGCAATATTAACCTTACTTTCTCGCTTTTCCAATGGAAACAAGTGTGCTTTGAACTGAAAACGTGTTACGGGTGACCAGCTTTATTTACTTTCATAAAACTGTTTCAGAATCCTTTGCTGATAATGAGTATCAGAGCTCCAGGTTTCCCGCGCAGTGCCTACGAAACGCTGCTTCTCCGGCCAAGGCCAACACCGACCCAGCCGGCACAGCTGAGAACACAAACAAGTCCCTCCTCTCTTCCCTCCAGAGCCACAGACAGACGATCAAAGCTCCGGCACGAAACACGTTCAAACCTCTCCCCGTTCCCACACTCTTCTTTCAAAGTACTATTTGCAGCTGACATCACCCGGGCGCAGCCGCCCCCCTTCAGAGTCTCAGAACCGCGGAATGGATAAGGTTGGAAGCGACCACAGCGGGTCACCTGGCCCACATCCCTGCTCAGGCAGGTTCATCGCGGGGCACATGGCACAGGACTGCATCCAGACCGTTCCCGAACGCCTCCAGTGATGGAGACTCCACAACCCCTCTGAGCAATCTGTGCCTGTGCTCAGTCCTTTCCTCTGCCGCAGCCCTGATTCCCTCTGCCCGGGGCCGAGCGCTCCTCCCGCCGCTCCCGGCGCCGACCCCGCTTCTGCCATCCCGGCCTGGGGAGAGATGTGACACCCGCTTGGCTCGGCCCAAGGCGGCCCGGCCCGGCCCGGCCTATCCCGGGGAAGCCCGGCGTGCCTGCGCTCCCCGGGCACCGTGACGCCCTGCGCTCCCGTGACCTCAGGGTCGCTCCGCCCAGCGCGGGCACAGAGCCCCCATCCAGTACTAACCTGACCAGGTCGGTCATACAGGATCCCACCACCACAACCTCCGCGGCCATGGCGCCGGGGCGGCCCTTGGACCCGGACCCGGACCCTGACCCTGACCCGCCCCGGGCTCCGCCGCGGCTTCTCGGGTTGCCATGGGCGACGGGCTGTCCGCGGGGACCTTCGCCCGGCAGGGCTGTCTCAGCCGAACGCCTGCTGCCACGACGGCCCCCTTCCCCTCTGCCCCGCGCCGCTGCGGCCGCCCCC